>OX638363.1:8545272-8844051 GCA_951812935.1 Hermaeophaga mercurialis | reverse complement strand
ACTCAATTGTTATTATTTATTTTCTTTGTCACAAAATAGTTTGTATCAAAATTTTCGTTAGAATGATACCCCCTGGCGCCCCTTAAAAAATATTTACTAAAGACTAAATAATGAAAACCAACTTCCATTTTAGTCCAACAGACCATTTTGAAGAAAAGAAGAACAAGAAAAAATTGTAAAACAGGAAAAACTTCGTGACCTCGTTGCAAGAGCTAGATGTAAATTTCACAATGTAGTAGGGAGAAGTGTTCAAAAGGGTAAAAGTTGGTTTTAATTAACACCTATATTCATTTATTTCTTAATAGTTTGTTTGACAGAGTTTCGTCGAAAACTGGCCCTCGCGTGAGTTTTTCCAAACGGCCCGGCGTGTCCTGCTTCGGAACATACGAAACCCCAAAATTGGTGGCATGTGTAAAACTTGACGGAAGAATGGTTGAAGCCACAAGAAGCACGACTATTCTGTGATTCTACATCTTCTAACGGAATCAAATCAAAATATCGAATCTAATGGATGTGCTCCCTACGGCTTCAATGGTGAGTTTTTTGGATATCATCACAGATTTACTTTAATTAAGAACTGAGGATCGCACCGTCTTCATTGTCAATGTCAACATCTGTCATTCTGGATCAACGGTGAACTCAAGTACTGGGCACACTACAGATGAAGAATGTTTTTCTACTGGCTGTATAAGTATAAAAATTATTCTGTTTCTCACTCAACTCTTTTTTGAATGCTTTTTTTCCGTCCACTAACCAAACTTTATCAATTCTTGTCTACAGCAAAATGATCTCAGATTTACTGGCAGGAGTAAATTTACTATTTTATTGGTGAAAAATGTATTATCTACAATTTGAGGTCATTCGAAATTTGCTCTGCCATTCATCTAGAGAATCTAGACGATCATTTCTCGAAATTGGCTTAAATCGGAACTTATGAACTGGCTAACTAAAACATAAAGCAAAGCATAATAACTTATAGATTTCATTTTACTTTGTTAAAAACATATATACCTACACCTGAAAGTTCGTCAAATTATATTTGTTATGGGTATTATGTCTCATATTAACACACATTTGCTTAATCTTTTCTTTAATCTGCTCTGTTGAAATTTTCATTTTATTTTCCGACGATTTACAGAACACTTACATTTTTGAACTGCATTTTGCAGTAGTGTCTGTCTGGTATGTGACCCTACCGGAAGCTGGCTTTCTTGTTTGGTCCTTAGTAAATAATGCAGCTGGCCAGGGTTATCATTTTAACGAAAATATTTATACAAGCTATTTTGAGAAATATCTCAAAAATGAGGCTGTATTCCAGAACAAGTAATTCTCAGATGAAATTAACTTTCATTTTAATAAAATCTTCGACAATTTGAACAGTTCGATGAAAATATTAAGCAAATATTTGTTAATATGGAGTTTGAAACCAGTAAAAAGTGCATAGTTTTAAAAAACACAACGAACTGTTTGAACGATGAGGTTGTGGATGTAGGAATTATATTGAAATATATTTATTATTTTAAATATTTTTAACATATAGTATTCTCCGAATCTTACTTTGCTTTATGTGTTACTTAATATTTAAAAAGCTGGTGGGTTCGAATTCTATAAATTACTTTTTAGTTTTTCACAATTACTGCGTACTTTTTCGAATTTTCAAAAGTGGGACAAAATTATATATCGACTAGATTAAATACATTACATTTAAATATGTAATACATTTATATTTATATGTATATGTATATGTATAATTTCTATCTGGTTCTTTGTAATAAAATCAACGATTATTTGTATAATTTATTTGCAACGTTTCGGTCTATTACAACCTTCATTAGGCGTTAGTATTTATATATGTGATCAAGGGTCTTCTTATTACCATAATAACACATTAAATATGAAAATATTGAATGAAACGTAAGTTTCATTTACAAACTTTCAAATTTTAAAAATATATTGTTGGTTTCCCTATAAACACTGATTTTGTGGAAATTATCTTAGAGACATTGGATCACGTGTATAAATATTACCTTTTAATCGAACACTTTAACAGAAACAAGGAATAAACAAACCAAAGAGTTAAAGAAAATAAGAATGTATATAAATATGTATATATCATTTACTATAGGTTAGTCTTAGTTATATAATAGTGTACATGTATTTCCTGCAATTAAATAAAGTTCATGATTTTGAAGAATTAAATTCGTTTCAGTTTCATCTTAGACATTTTAAATGAAAATAATTTGTGATTTAAGAGATCGACAAGTCTTAAATGTTAAAATAAAAATAATCTTATGGCATTTTTGCTAAATAAGTAACATTTTTAAAACCATAAAACAAAGTTTGAATAAAACTTGTTTAAAATTGAAATTGCAATAAGAGTCAATGAGAGTCTATTAACGTAAGACATAAAATTATCTGAAACAATACAATTGAAAACATAATTATTGGTAAAAAAATAAAAACTACAAACAGAATTAATGTATAAGGTGATATGTTAAAGAAAAATATTTGATAACGAATTTAAATCAAAGAAATTTAAGTTGAATGAAAAACGGTCCTGGTTTAAAGATTTTTTTATTTTTACATGTGAAATGAGGATAAACAAAGCACGACTCGACAGATGGTTACTTCGAAATTATTAAAAAAAGTGTCCTCCATTTCAACATATCAATCTCATCATATTTTGAAACAAATTGCAGGTCTATTCGGTAGAGCAAGCGGCGTAAAATACCGTAATACTTATTTAATTTCATGAATTATGCATTAACTTTCTTCAGTTTAAACAAAAGTAAAAATTAAGTAAAAGTAAAAGACAATGGGCAGACTAATTAATAATTAATAATAATTAGATAATTTGCAAAATAGTCGCGATATTGCGTGTTTTTGTAATTTTAATAATTTCCTGATATCGTTGAACTTAGCAGGGAGAGACAAGGTCGTTCTTGTTGGCGTAGAATTTGAATAAGTAACGTAGAAGACGGTTGACTTCTTTTCAAGGTATTTTCTTTTGTTCAACAATGTTTTTTAATTTATGAAAATAAAGTACAAGAGCAATACACGAGTCAAAAAAAATGTCCTTGTGAATATTTATGGACATTCTATAGACATTTTCCGAGATATATTATTGATATCACTTGAACTGAAAGCTTTTATTTCAAGTATTTTTTAACTAATCCCTTGAATATTGTTACCGATTGGTTGCACAGGTCAAAGCCACTGGTTGAGAGAATACTGGCTACATGGATACACAGGACAAGACCCGGAAACAGTAGAATAACCTAACCTAAAGCTGACAGCCATGACAGTTTGCTGAATATTTTGCTAACTTTCTGGAATGTACTTATGAAGAATATAATTTGAGACAGTTTGATTTATTTTTTTATAGTATTTCTCGTAGTATGGAATTAATGTAAAAAACATTTTTTTCGGTCTAGAATTTGAGAATTTTTGATCAAGAGAAATATTGAAATATATCTTGTTTTTCAAATAATTTTTGTTATTTAAAATGAAACAGTACTAATTTTTTATTAATAGGTACTATTTCGATACTTAGGACATCTATAATTTGAAATGTTTTGGTTTAATTACTTATTATCGTAACGGAGATATTGGGAAAAATCTTTCGTTTTTTCAAATTTTTTTTGAAATGGGGGATACACTAAGTTATTAAAAATAAAACGTATTTCAGTACTTACAAAACCTACAATTTCAGATATTTTTTTTTGTATTGGTATTATTGTAAGAAAGTTTGTGATTTCAAACTATTTTTCTTTTCGTCTGAAGGGAGGGAACTATATTTTTAAAAATAGGCACAATTTTAGAAAATTGGTTTACTTTAATTTTCATAGTAACGAGTTATTAAAAAAAGCTTCTGATTTTCAAATTATTATTTTTTTCTATGAAAGGGGAGTCGCACTAAATTTTTTAAAATAAAAGGTACTAAGGAAGTTTTTCAAACTTCGTTTTCTTCAAAAGAGTGGTCTGAATTTTTTCAAAATAGGCACAATTTGAGAAAATTTAGTCGCCATATCTTTCATCATAATAATGAAATTATTACAAAAAATCTTATTTTTCAAATAATTTTTTTTATTTCGCTAATTAGGAAACTAAGACAATTTATTTCATGAATTTTTATCGTATTGGAATTATTGTTAAAAATTTTGTGTTCTTCAAACTCTTTTTTTTTTTTCAAAAGGAAGCATTAAATTTTTAAAACCAGGCACAATTTGAGAAAATGTATTACCTTATTTTTCATAGTAATGTCATTATTAGAAAAAAAAAACTTGTTTTTCAATTGTTTTTTTTAAGGGGAGTCGCACTAAATTTAAAAAATTATTGTGTTTCAAACTACTTTTAAAAATAGACAGTTTGAGAAAATTTGGTTAAGTCATAGTAACGGAATTTTTTTCTCAAATTTAAAAAAATAAAACGTATTTTAGTACTTACGAAATCTACAATTTAAGAAAATTTGTTTTCGTTATTTATTATAGTATTGGAATTGTTTATACAATTTTATTCTTCAAAAGGAAATAGCACTAAATTTTTAAAAATAGGCACAATTTAATAAAATTTGATTAATTTGTTTTTTATTGTAATGAAGATTTTATGTTTTTCAAATGAACTTTTTTCTTCGAACGAAGATATTTTTTTTAAAAAAGGGTAGTATTTCGATACTTTAATTTGAGACATTTTTGGTTTCATCATTTTTTATAGTAACGAGGTACTGGATAAAATCTTTTAATTTAATAAATTAATATTTTTCTTCAAAAGAAGGTATCACACAAATTTTAAATGAATATAATATTCTTCTAAGTTAAGTAAAAATTGAAGTGCAACAGTTTTTAGATTAGAAGGATTAATTGAAAATTTAAATGACTTTCCTTTTACTTTAGATTATAAATATAATACAATGCTGTTTTCTAAAAAAAAATACTAAATAATCTGACCCCTGATCTCCAAAATTACGTAAATATCAATCTCGTGGAATTAGAGGTCAACAAATTTACATTAAAATAGAAATTTCCCAATAAAGACATTTATTAATATTATAGAAATTAGATACGCCTAATCTTTAAAAAAAATAATATTTTCTTCTTCTTACGATTCCAAACTGCAAATCTATACAAAAAAAAGTTATCGTTTTATTACTTGCATCATAAATCACAAACCTCTGTATTTAAATGAAACAATACATGACAATGCGTCATCATTCTTTCTAAGGAGCATTCTTAAAATTCAAAATAGTAGCATTAACATAAGAGTTAATGGCCTTTCCAAGTATCTGGTACTTAGTCTACAGGTCACATGTGTGCAACTATGGAATAACTATAAATATAGATTTAACTTTGTCACATCCACGATAAAATTTATTTGACGCCGAGTATGTCTTCTTCGTCTAGTCGCCACAGCAAAAACATGCTAAAGAGTTATTTTTAGAAAAGATCCCTCTGAAACTAAAAATCAAGACGGAGTTATTTTAAGCGCCGTTCTTGTGTAAAACAGATTGGTAAAAATTTAATAGTTTGGAAATAATTTGCGAAAATTGCCATTTTTTATATAAAAAAAAATATTATTTGCGAAATAAATTCTTGAATGACAGTTGATATATTATTAAATAATATTTTTAAATGGGGAGGTTAACGGATTTGTAAAAAGTACAGTGGCTTTGTAAAAATTTACTGGAAGGGTACCTCCCACAAAAAAAAAGTGACTTGATTTGTGGTGTAATCCGTAATAATTAGGAATAAAAACCTATTTTTTATTAAATTATTATTGGTTTCATTTCATTTTTATCCTTATGTTTCGTTCAAAATTGCCTGTTACAATGATCTAAAGTTCAATTAATTTCAAAAATTACTACAATCAGTTAAAAAAATACGGCAATGTTCATTAGAGAAAGTTAATAATAGTGTTTATTCCACACTACATGCAGCTCGAGATACGAGTATAATGTAATTTGATGCAAGTATTATATATGTATCAATGTTTCTTTTTTCCTTTTAAATAGATCGCAATTTTTGCTATTCGTTTCTTGATAATTTCATTGTGATTGTAGAGAGAAATCAGGAGAAAAAACAAACCTTGGGAAATTTACTTTCACCCACTTTTATTGTCTGAAAAATTATTAGCGTCTATTTTCCTTTTAAACCATGCGTCTCTATTAGTATCACCATACTTTAATATAATGGTAATTTTTATGGAATACGGGAATTAGGCTGAAATTATTTAGAATAAATGATAATGGTTCCATTATTAGTGTAAAAAAATGTTTTTTTCAATTCCTCTTCCCTTCTTTGTAACCTTTTGAGTGTTCCCTTGGGTTAGTCATATCCATCTTATTTATGCTTCTCTATTCTCACTCCGACCTCTACTATTTGCTGTATCCATCTTTTCCGAGTCCTACCTTTTCTTTGTGCTATTTCTTGTTTGTATACTGCTATCCTCATGATCTGGCAGTAACAATTTAATTATTTCTTTGTTATTTTGCTCATTATTGGTATTTGATTACTAGTTTCTCGTATTGTTTCAATCCTAATTCTATCCCATTTCGTCCTGCCATCTGATCATCTCAGATATCTCATTTTCATGGTGTTTATTCCATTATCGTCTTTATTTGGTCAGTTCTCGATCTGATGTTTCTCATTAATTCATTCATTTCTAATACAGATAACAGTGGTGTAAGACAGTGCGCTTGTTTGATTCCTTTTTTTAATTCAAATTCATTCGATCTTTCTCTCGTTATTTGAAGTCTTCCTTTTACTGTTTCGTAAATGCTTTTAGGTCAATAAATACTAAAACGAGTTTCCTATCAATTAAATTTCTTAGATTGCAGATATATGTTATCAATCGTCTGTCTTTCGGCTCTGAATGTCATTTGTTCCTTTTCCATTCCTATTTCTGAGTTTTTTCTCGATTATCTTTATATTGACTCTCCCTTTTTGTAAATGGTCCAATTACATTATTTTGCTAGACTTTCGGAACTTCTCATCTTTCTCACGCCTCTATACATATTTTTCAAAGCCAGGCTATTCCTTCTTTCCCTAGATATTTTATTATTTATGGCTCGGTATCACCTTCTCCCTTTATTTTACCTATCTTTATGGCTTTTATCGTTTTCACTATTTCTTCTCCAACAATAATTTGGATGTTTTCTTCTTCATATGTATCCTGTTCGTTCTCGGATGACTCTTTATCAAAATTGTTTGCAAACTTTTGTTATTTCTTTTGTGTTTGTATTTGACTCCTTCTTTCCTTTACTGTTGAGGTTCCTTTTTTCATCCCCCTTCACTCCACTTATCTTTGTCCATAACCCTCTCGTTTTGTGTTCTCCCTACAATTTAGTTCCAAAGTCTTCCCATGTCATTTTCTTTGTTATTTTGACTGTGTTCGTTGCATTTTTATTGTCTTTCATATATTTCATTGTCTTCTTCCGCTTTAGTTCGAATATATTTTTCGCCTCTGCTTTTACTTCTTCGTTCCACCACCTTGTTTTTATAAGCACTTTTATCGCAGTTATCTTTATAGTATCCTTGAACTCTGTTCTATCGTATAGTATTTGAATTCTAAATTGCAAAATATAAAATTAACTCCATTTACGAGGTTCATTCAATATAAGTAGTTGTTAATGTTAAGAGCTTTATAAGAAATTGTCATTTAAATGTACCACGTATAATCACTTGATATCTGAGGTAGTGAAGTTCTGTTGGCCAAATTTAGTCGTCTCAATTAACTGCACACGCATTTATAAGTATTTGATTGAGTTTCTATTGTCGTAAATCATTGCCCTTCTAGGTTCTCAGGCAGTAGCGCGTGTGAACGATTGTTTTCTTAAAATTTTTATTTTTGTTTCCTTTAAAAATACGGGGTTTTGGAGATCGTAGCTAAATAGTGAAATATCGTGAGATTACGAAAATCCACAAACAAATAATGACAATTATGGACCTACTTAAAAAATAAAGATTTAAGCATACAAATATAAAAAAGAAAATAGTGTAAAATCGGTCAATGAAATAATTAAAAAAAATTCAGAACTAACAAAACTAAATGTGCATGTCATAAAACATATATATTATGTTCAATTTCTGTTAACACATTATTTATGCCTTGTTTTAAGTTTGTTTATACACTATACAATCTATCAAAGTTTTCGCTTTTCTTTCCTCTGCTACAAATGTGTATTTATCATTCATATTTTTACCGATTTTTAAGTCGTTTATTTGGCAGAACTATAACATTTGCTTTCCATTTTTATTTAATACCAACTCTTCTAATATTATTATTATTTGTCGTGTTTATTTTATTTTATGTATTGTGTTTTTTAGTTAATTTCTTGTGTTGATTTTGTACTCTTTTAAATACAAACAATTTCAAAAACATTTTGTAACCGATCTTTATATTCGAGATTGTAACTAAAAAATCGTTGACCCTGGATATATTTCAACTGTAAAATCCTCCCACTAGTGGCATTAATCTGCTACGTCATTTTGGTTCTTTAAAAACTGCGTAGACCAATTTTAACATCTAATGCGGAAATTTTCAATAGCCCAGCTACGAATATAATTTGAGTAACAAAGATGAATCATTTGTTTAAATTTATATAACCAATAACATTGTTTTTCTTTCTTATTAATTTATTGGAGGAAGTAGACTGAACCACGGTATAGTACAACCTTTGTTATTACTTCGAAACTCAATGGGGCATGATTTTTTAAGAAATAATTATTCTTATTCAACGAAATTATCCGTACAAATTTTGCAATGACCTTGGATGTAGCAAAATATTTTTATCATAACAACTCGGTTAATTTGACTTAAGCAAACAATTTGATAATAGGATAAATATAAACAATGATCAAGCAGAGAAAATAATCGAGGGTTAGTAGGTCTTATGATTATGAATCAAAATGGAACAAATCCATATTTGGTCACTTTTAAAAAGACAAACTAATTTTTAATTTATTTCTGCATATTACTTTAATACAAGTACGTTAGGTTCATTAATTATCTTACTCTGTAATTTACTGGAGATCCATTAAAAAAATATTAAAATTATCTTTCTTGACTTAGTCAACTAATAATATTCAAGGTAGATGTCGATGTTCCTCTTCCTAGTCATCTACACCATAATTTCGAGATGTACACTCAGAAAAGAATTTTCTTGACAGAGTGAAAAAATATTTTTAGAGCCATAAAACGAATATATATGCAATTTTTAGTAGGTATTTTTTCTATAATCGATTAAATTAAAACATTATACTATTATAGAAATAAAATATTCTAATTAGTTTTTTTTTAAATAACAAGAAAGTGTAGGAAATTATAAACAACATAACGTAAAAAATATAACAAATCCCTTGAATACTAAAACACAACTAATGTCGAAGAAAAAACAAATGCATTCAATAACTTCTTTGTAAACTTAAGTAAAAAAATGTTAAAAAATAAAACAGAACTATGACAGATTTTTGTAAATAATACAAAAGTAAACCAATCTATATATCTTGAACCTGTAACTAATGGCGTATTAATTAGAAACATTTCAATTTAAAAAAATAATTGTTCACCGGGTCTAGACAATCTAACTAAAAAATAATTAAAATTATCCATGTCTGCATCATTCAGCCTTTCTCTCAGATAATAAATCAATGTTTCGTTCTTAGAAAAATACCAATATAATGGAAAGAATAAAATGTAACTCCAATCTTTAAAACGAGCTCTGCAAAGTAATATAATCCAATATTCTATTATTAATAATTTAATTTAAAAATTAGATAAAAAAAATAGTCAGACTTCGTCTAAGACAATCATAGCTAAAATGCTTTGCACCCAGCTTCCAAACACCCTGTATAAGAAAACAAAGCTTTTTAATACACAAAATCACTACACCTTCCATTAATGCTTACTACAAATATTTAAGGACCAAGATCAATTATCCCAATATTATACAAAGACTAAATCTGCAACAAACTTAAATATAAGACCTGAAACTTTAAAAAAATCAATTACCTAAAATTCATACCTCCATCACCAAACAAAATTATAAAAATTTTACCTACTAACACAAATATTATATAACATTCATAAAAAAGAAAATACATTCTTTTAAATAGTTTTAAAAGATAATAATAATAGTAACAATAATAATTAATAATAATATTAATAATTAGCATTAAACAAAATGTAAATCAACTGAATGTCATCCTCCTTCTCTGTGTGCCATTAATTTTATTCTTCATATCTGATTACTATTATTTGTTACAATGATAGTGTTATTGTTTTCTTTTTTGTATCGTTTGTTAATTTTAGAATTGTTTTGTATATTAATTATATTATATAAGTAATCTGCTTTTAGATAAACAAGTATATCTTTTTCTAAAGCACTGTCACCACAAAATATGCATTAAGCTGCCAATAGTGGTCTCACCCCTGTTTATTGTTAAATTTGTATAATTTTAAATTATTGTCTATTGTATATCAATTAAAAAATGTAATTTGATTTGTATAAAAAATCTTATTTTTTAGTACTCAATAATAGTGTTTGCAGCGTTGCCCAAGTGACAAGTTGTTTTCGATAAAGAACGTTTTTCAGTGTAAGATGGGTAATATCTCGGCTAGTATTCAGGGAAGGTCACATGGCCAGTGGAACGCCAAGGCTACAAAGCAGAGACTTACTCAGTCAATTGATGATAATTGATTTCAATTCCATTTTTAAACATTCCCACAACATTGACGCAAATTTTATGGGCCTAGGGCGTGGCGAGAGGAAAACAATTTGACGCCAGGCCTTTTCGCGCAAAGTAAATGAACTATTATTAAAACACGACTAATTTATTTAATAAGTAGTTAATGAAACGGGAAAAATATTTTTTCTCGCACATGGTGCAGTGTGTTTATAAAAATTTTGGATTTACTTATGACTGACAAGGTACCTTTGTTCAAAGGTTTTTATATATATATATAAATATACTTGCTTAATCTGTTATAATATTATGATTATGAGTTATGAGATAAAGAAAAATTTACTTTACCTTTGTATTGAATTGAAAAAAATATAGCCGTGACGAATGTGGAATAAATTCATCTATGCTTATGTCATAAAACAAATACATTAAATTTTGTGTTTATCGCAGTTTATAACTGCAATTTCATCTTATTTATATAAGCGGATAATATATTGTACACAAATAATAGATAAAACGGCACGTTCAAAGTGATTCTTATTTCGTATGTTTTTTACAGGTTATATTTAAAATAAATCATATAAATTTAAAAAAAAATACCTGAGGTCTACATATCTTTCAAACTTTGTAATATTTTACAACTCCCGAAAGCATGGTTTATCAAATAACAATTTCAATTGCAACGTTTATAATGATAATTAAGAATGAAGAAATGAAAAAAATATATTGTACAAATAGTATATTGTTTAATTGTAATGAAATACAATTACTGTAGATAACCTTAATTTAAAAATATATTTACTCGAATTAAAAGTTATTATAATTAAAATGTCCAATGTTAGTATTTAGACTACACACCACAAGATTAAATTTAAAGCACATTATTAGTAGACAGAAATGTTTTAAAATAATAAATTTACTTCTACTTTACCCTAAATTTCGTTCTGAATGACTATCACTATTTTCATACAAACTTATTATTAAGTAAGTAATTTTATTTAATTATTTTAAACATATATCTTTAAACTCTGTGTACTTTTCTAGTAAAAAAGGGATTTTTAATATAAGAAGAAATAAATGAGAATTACAAAAAAATTTATTTATTTCAACATATTCGAAAGTTAGCAAACGGTCTTTCAGAGAATAAGCATCATATGACAATTGCAAACAAACAGTTGTTTTATAAAATATTATCACAAAAAATATAAAAATAAAAAACAATATAACAGAATTAACTTTGCATAATTTACCATTTATTTCCGTTACCCAAAAACTCCATAAAATGAAAAAAAAATTAACGTTTAACACAACAGCCAATATTTCATCTTCCCGTTTTTAGAGTGGAAGCAAATTTATTTTCATGTCCAGATTCTGCGATAAAATTTAGTTTAAATATTTTTGTTAACCTATGTATATAACATGTTTCATATTATTTAATGGAAGATACCTGTACACAAATAATAGATAAAACGACACGTTCAAAATGATCAGAATGGTTTTTTCAGGTTATATTTTAAATAAATCATATAAATTTAAAAAAACAACTCCAATTGCAACGTTCATAATGATAATTAAGAATGAAGAAATGAAAAAAAATATTGTACAAGTAGCATATTGTTTAATTGTAATGAATTACAATTGCTGTAGATAACGTTAATTTAAAAATATATTTAGGTACTAGTAATCAAATATTTTTATATACTTTTTAATATATTAAATATGGTACAATCTGTATATGAGTTACAAAGATCAGACATTCTGACACTCTTCCCCTAAAATTGGGAAAATCAACTCTAAAAACTAACAACGATGACATTTAAACATCGCTCTGAGTTGTAACTATTCAAAAATTCAGTGACTAATGCTACCAATCCAACGACCACTAATAACATCTTGAGCTAATTTTATATTTAAATGAAGCCTAAAATGTACTTCTTCAATATGTACATATATAGATATGAAAACAATCTACTCTTAAATACTAACTTAACAGCTAAAATTTCGTCTTCCCTTTTAGAATGACAGCAAATTTATTTTATGAACCGTTCCTGTGGTTTAAATTTAGTATAAATCCGTTTGTTACATCCTATATATAAATTGTTTTATATGACGCGTTTTGATCGAAGATACCATTTAAAATAAAACAGATGAAATTGTTTATTTGCAAAATATGCATAATCAAATTAATGTTTGGCGGGGGAACAAGCTGCTCCGTTAGATGGACCAGGTTCGGTATGTCACATAAAATTATTTTAAATTTTTTATTCAATGCTCTTTTTTATTGTTAAAGGTACTGGATAAAATGTATCTTCAAGTGAAGCTAGAAAAACGAAGAGAAGTAAGAAATAGAAAATATTCCAGCACCATCAGAGGTCCAATAACGAAAACATTCCAATGTTCCACTTCTACTCCAGTATCCGAAAGCTGAACCGAGATTCGTTGGCAAATAGAACATTGGACCATTCTGCTCTTCAACCCAACAAGACGAGCTTCACGTTTCCATCTCGAAGTGACGAATATCCTAAATGGTCGACGAGAATGAAGCCCAGCTTCTTGGATACGATTCTATTGGCTTGTTCACAAACCTACATCATATACGTTATGAAGATCCGCAGAAAATATTCCAGCACCACTAGAAGTTTATTAACGAAAACATTCCAATGGTCCAATTACAATCCAGTATCTAATCGAAAGCTGAATCGAGATTCGTTGGTAAACAAAACATTGGTCCATTCTGCTCTTCAACCCAATAAGAACTTCACGTGTCCATGTCTACACTCTAAATGGTCGATGAGAATGAAGCCCAGCTTCATGGAGGGGATTCTATTGGTTTGTACAGAAACCTACGACAAGTTCATTATGAAGATCCGCAGAAAATATTCCGGCACCACCAGAACACAAAAAAAACGAAGAAATGCATTATTCCAGACACTTCGACTGACATTATTCTTGTAAGGTTCAGGTGAAAAAAGCAGATGGCGCTAATTTGATTTTCTGTCACTAATCACGAATGTATTGGTCTGCCAGAATTTGGCCCCTTCAACCGACTTTTCTGTGGCGGTCTATATTGGTTTGATTGCAGAGCTCCTTAATATAAATTATATTCGGCATATGCAGGATCGCTACTATTTGATAAGGATAATACAAACTTCTAAAACCTAGAAATTAGAAAATTGGTTAAATGGGAAAAAAGAGGCATATTAAGATAACAAATACAATGGTTTACTGAGGTTCAAAATATTCTGATGATCCCACAAATATCCAAAAAAAACAAGATTTTTTCAGATATCTCTGGGGATCTTCGGCATATTTTTAATTTCAGTAAACTATTTTGTTTTCTTAACATGCTACTTTTCTTTCAATTGACCAACTATCTAGTTTCATTCCCTTAGAATATTGTATTGTACTTATTGAAAAGTAGCAATACTGCATAAACGGAATATAATCTATTGAAAGGAACGCTGCAAACGAGCCAATAATGACCACCACAGAAACGTCGGCTGAGAGGATTAAACTCTGGCAGGCGAACATATTGGTGATTATTTAAATAAATATTAAATTGTTTTTTTGCACCTAGACTTAAAATAAATTTGAGAATTGATGAATTCAAAAATGATTTTTTTACCTAAATCCCGGAAGGAAATAAAGTATTCGACAGGTTTTTTTTTTCCATAATTTACTTATCGTTGTACAAATTAAAGTGTATATGCTCTTTTTTTATTTTAAATAAAATATGTAACTACAAAACATGTTTTTTATTCAAAACCAAAAATTTAGAATACGAAAAATAGGAAAATCGTTTTCATTAATTGAAAATTAAAAATCTCAATGTTACAGAATTTTGGTAAGCTCATATAATCTCTTGTTTGGACGTTTTTTAACAACAAATAAAAAGTATCGAAAAATGAGATCCTATATCAAATACATGAGAGTATCAAACGGCCCATCAAATTAATCGAACATTATAAATTAATTTATTTTAAAGCTATAAACATTTTATTGGTTTAACTTCATATCAGCAAACAATTACTGCTTATTTCTATCGGACGGCGGGGTTGAAGATGGGGTTGAAATGTTTAATTTCTCTAGTGACTCCCTCAATCTTTCCAAATCAGAAGGGCTTGTTGCAGGACTGACTGAGGCAGTACCCTGGGCTGGATTTTCAAAAGGTTGTTGAAATGGTCCCCTCATGGCTTCCTCTTCGTTTGTACAAAAGTATATTTTCTCAAACAAAACTATATTACTTGAGAAATAATTTTGCGGATATAAATTTGACAATTTAATTACGATTTTTTGGTTATGATGTATTATCTTCTGATTTCTTGTTTAATCCTTTTATGGCCTATGTCCAAAGGGACATTTTACCTAAATATTTTATCATAATTTTAGATGAGATTTAGTGTCATTACCAAAGATTACGTTTGCCAATACTTTTAAATAGTATAAGTTCTATCACAAAAATATTCTTTTTAAAATAAATTTATTAACTATGTGAAATTTATTTATATACTTTCATTAGAATGTTAACGCTTGATAATTACTTTTAAAACAGATTTGTATATTTTTTATAGGAAATCATACCTCCGACAGCTTTTTTGTATAAACATTTTTAGAGTTAATTTCCACAAATCTGTCATGGGACATCCAATTAATAACCCTATGGTAAAAATGGAAATGTCAATTTCTATTGGTTAAAAACTGTTTTACTGTTTAGTAATAAAAATAGTGTCATTTCGCTGTTAAATTTAGTAACTTTAATGACAACTTGACAGTTGGCGGCATTGTACTAACTATACAGTTAGTTTTTTTTAAAGCATAAATCGAAGATGATTAATTCAATAATTTCGCCGTTATAAAACTTATAAAACTGTTGTCTGTAGAATCCTAAACAAATGGATCCTGAATAATTTATTGACGATAATTATTATTATTTAGAGGAAGGTATTAAAAATAGTGAGAATATATTTTCTTGAATATATTAAAATATTAAAATAAGTAACCTATTAGTTCTTCCTTTACTTTATTTATTAAATAAAATTGCAGATAAGAGGATTTTTTTAATACATTTTTTGGCAATATGATGCAATTTTTAAAAAACCTTCCACAAAATCGTTTTTTTTTTTAGTAACATTTCTAAATTTAGTGACTTCGTTCCCAGTAATGTTAGTTTTACTGAGAAATCGAATTTATCTCTTATTTGTGAAATTTAACGTCAGGTGAATAATTTTTAATTATTGCCAATAATTTTTTTTTTAATTTTTATTGCCAACATATTGTCAATAAAATTCATGTAATTCACTATCTTTAAAACTAGGATTTGATGAGGAACAACTTTTTTGCCATATATTTTTATACAATTGAAGGCAAAGGAAACTGTTGCAATTCTCAAAAAGGTACACATTTATGAAAAGTTGGAATTCAAACAAAATTTTTGAAATTGTCGACTTCGACTTCAGTGTCTTTAAAACTCACTTTGGATGATAAATGAACTTTTTTTCATATCAATTTTTAATTTACAAGCCTATGTAAGTTTTTAAATTGTTTGTAATTTGTTCTCTGATTTGATGAGGTATCGTTTTTTATAAAATGTTCAATACTTATTGCAAATATATCGCTTCATTTTAAAAACACTCGGAAAGTCCCCAATTTCGTTCGCCCTTATTTAAGTATTTAAATCTAAAAAATACTTTAAAATTTACAGAAATTCTAGAACTGAAATCATACTATTACGATATATATTTTATTAAAAAATAAATAGTAGATTTAAAAATAAAACTTCTTCAAATAAAATTTTATTTGTCTACTACCTACATAGATAATGTACCTAGAACAGAATTTGACATTTCTATTTATTAAAGAAAAATGTTGGTTTCAAGATCGAAATGAACGAAATCTAGACGAAGAAATTTCTTAGATCAAGTAGATTTTTTCCTATCGCTGGTTTGTTGAAGATTTTTAGCTGGAAAGGGAGTAATAAACTAAATCCACGACATCTAATTCATTTGGTGTTTATTAGAAATTAAATGTTAAAATGTTTCCCAATTTTAAACATAAAAATAGTTCCATGAATGAATTTTTTGATGTGACTTTCTTACATAAATTTTGACAAAATGACTTCATCAAACAAACAAATGCACTTAATTGTTCACTGTTAATCCACTTTAACTTGTTATTTTTACTTTACAATATTGTTTTCTATTTGTTGCTATTTTAATTGACTTCGTTGACTGGTAGTTCTTATTGATTGCAAGTTTTTAATATAATTTAAATTGTAATTGAATCTTTAGCGAGATGTTTATTGGTCAAAAGTAAATGAGAGAATATTAGATGTGTAACGGTTCAAAGTTGATGTGAGAATGAGTATAAATTAATATCTCGGGTGTTTAAAATATATTGGCTACGGACTTTTAGCCCTCCATGCGCTTTTTGGAGGTCACTTTCAGTTATTGCGTTTTAAAATATAATGCAGATGATTGATTAAAGGGTAATTTAAAAAAAGAGTGAGATAGATTTTTATCAACATTTATTAAAAGACTAAACTTTTGACAACACTAGTTACAATTTTGTACATTCATATTGACCCACCCTGTATATTACAACCAAACGGCTTAGACCAACTTCGCCTGTAAACAACCATACAAATTTTCGTGTTCGATTTCAAGAAAAACAAAATAAAACGGTAGGGAACAGCGTCGATGACTCATCCAGTGAATGATTCAACCTTCCACCAAACTAATCGATGGCTCAAATCTTGATAGATTGTCAGGAAATTAATCAGACAGGTGAGGAGCAAATATAATTAACAAAGGTGTGCGCTATTGATACCCTATAATCGGTGCGTAATTTAAAAACTACACTGCTCAAAATAATCTAAGGAACATCAGTAATTATTCTTGTACTTTTTTAACGAGACAATTGAAGTGAGAGTTTTCACTATTTATTTTACACAAGACATTTTCAAATGCAGAATCGCATTGAACATTTATCTTGATTTGCCTCAGAAGCATTTCCCACATATTGTCAATGGGGTTCAGGTCGGGAGATTGAGAAGGCCGTTGCAGAATGGAAATATTCTCTTCTTCCAACCAGTTTTGTTCCTGACATGCGGCATGAGGACGAGTATTGTCCTGCATATAAATTAAATCTGGTCAATAGAAAAAACGTTGGTTCATGGCTTCTTCCAACCAAACGAGCTAAAATCTAATAAATGAGGTCATGTTATGGTATCGTATCTAATGAACATTCTGGGTACATTAATAATTTGCTAAATATTTTTAGCAAAAATGTATTTGCAATAACACTCTTGTTCCTTATACAGTTTTGAGCAGTGTATATAGAGAGTTCGAGTGAGTTTAACTCTTTTCGTTCAAATGTCACAATCGTGTTTCGACATATATTAAGAGTTTTTCAAAATAAAATTTTTATATCTGTTAAAACGAGACATCCCACATTTATTTATTTACGCCAAGCTCGTTCAGTAAGAAATGGCAGTATTGAAATTAACTTGCTTAGATCACACACATGTACGTGTAATCTGACACAGAACGTATTAAACTGTGAGTCATTATTTAACAAAGAATGATTTGATTCATAGCCCTTGAAAGTGAAGAAAACATTAAACAAAACGTCGTAAATACAAATACAAAGAACGACAATGCGACACATATTTTAGGTTAGTCGTACCAAAAAGGAATTCATTGCTTTCTTGATTACATTACAAAGTCCAGTTTGCCAGTCTTTGTGGAACCTGCAGCGTAAGTTATTTTTTATTAGACTCTGTTTACTAAGAACAGCAAATTTTCATGAAAGAAATAATATTTGGACTTTGAACGCGACGGAATTAAACGGAAAACGTTAAAGTGGCCGCTAATTTAAGCTGTCAAATGTCACCATCCGGTTTTATGCACTTTTATATTTTATTGGTTAATTTTTTTTAATCTTATGCTTTTTTACCGTGAGGTGTAAGGCAGGTTTGTTATGTATTTCTTTTTCCACTTCTTTCTATTGCTAACCATGTCCCTGATCCTTTCCTTTTCTACTGCTCCTGTTTTTATATATTTATTCCATGTTGTTCTAGGCTAATTTTTTTCTGTTATCTTTGTCTTCTGTACCCTTTTTGGTTTTTGGACATTTCTGTCTTCAGACATACGACATATATGTCCACATCATCTCAATTGCACTTCTGTTCTTTTTTATCTTTTATTTTTATTTTTACTGACTGAACCTTTAGATTTTCTCTGTGTATTGCTTTTCGTATCCTATCTTGTTTGTTTTGTTTTTTATTTTCCTTAAACATTTCATTTCCATTACGTTTATCCGGGTTAATTGTTTTTCATTTAATGTCCATATTTCACAGCTGTAAAACATTAATTAGTCCTTTCTTGTCTAGCTAATGAGTTTTTATTGCACTAAATACCTGGTTTTCCCAATTTTTTGTTTATTTCCTGTAACATTTACTGTTATTCTTTATTATAGTTTCTAAATATTTGTAACTTACTACCTGTTTAATTTGTTTTCTCTGTATTTGGATGTTGTGCATTATTGCACATTAATCTCAGAAATCGTATTCTGTTACAATTGTTATCACAAAAAGAATCATTTTACATTGGTGTCACATATAGAAATCTTTTACATTGGTGTGAGAAGTCAGATTCTTTTACATTTGGTGTCAGAAGTAGGATACAATTACATTATCATTTTCTTTAACATTTGTGTTAGTTGATTTTTCCCATTTACGTCCAAATATTTGATAATTTCCGCTGTTATGTTGTCCACTCTTGGCCCTTTTCCTAATGTTAACATTTTTATTGTACTTCTTCTTATGTACTCAAATTCTTCTGCTCTTTCTACTTCTGTGATTACAACTTCCACAAGTTCTTTAAATTATTGTCTACATCTTTCCATTATTTGTAAGTAAACACTATATACAAAATAAAATTGGAAAAAAATAAACAGTTCAATTTATATCGACCCGAATTAAATTAAGCTGAATTTAAGCGAACTGGTCAATGGCCAATTAATTCTTTCATTTTACAAATTTGACAACAAATAAAACATTTCGTGGTTTAGACAGGACGCCAACATACAGCTTAGATGTAGTAGTTAATCTTTAAAGAAACACTTATCCAGATTTTCCCTATAACTATAATTGAATAATAATTAACAAATCCAAAAAAATAGTGATACTACTAATAAAATTGGTCATAGTACCTAAAATTTTAGTTGACAAGTGACAGATTTTGAAATGTAGAAAACCAAGAATTTAATATCCTTAAATAAGACTGTCTAAATATTTACTTTCCCATCTTTTCTCCTTGTCAGAACGTTAATGTTAATAATCTGAGAATAATTTATTGTTTGTGCGTGTTTGTGTTGAATTTATTATAATTCTATAACACAAACTCATAACAAATGGAAAGTAATTTTAACAAAGTTCAACTGAATGTTATTGTCAAGAAGAATTAGCTCCTATTGTATTATAAATTAGAGTTGATTCAGTCTCAGGATTGTCGCTATATTGTTTTAAAAATTCTCTATGTAAGAACAAATTGTCTGTATTATATATATGTTAAACGCATGTCATTTAATTACTTGATAAATAACTTAAAGAAATGGAACTTTTCGACATATTTAATTCAAAGTTCTGACAATCTGTTCTAGCACATTAATTTATAGAACGTACTAATTTTCTGCAAGTTTTTACCATAAACTTAGAACTGGTCAAATTTTAAAGTTATAATTAACTTTGATTTGATTAAAAGAACCATTTAAAGAAATTAATCTAAATACACAGTTATTTCAGTATACTTACTGAAGTCAAAATTTCGCAACACACGGACAGTTACTACCAACAATTTTAACATTGAAGAAATAATTAAAATAACATGTGTTATCATTAAAATATCACTTTTATACCAAACGAAATATATTCAAGATTCGTACTAGTAATAATGAGGGTACCACTTTACTTCTAAATTAGCAATTTTTTATCAAAAATAATGAATAGTATTTTTTATATGTAGTTACCTACTTTGTTTATCAAGCTAATTTGGTAATATTTTCTTGCAAAAAAAGGATTATTATGTACAAAATGTGTCACGCTGTCATGTTTGTACATATATCAAAATAATTACATGATTCAAAAATTCTAAAAGGAAAATTTTTATGTGATAAAAAGTCATATTTTATCTAATTAGGTTATTATTTTACTGTATAGATATATATTTTTTAAACGCATTAACTACGGAAGATACTTTTTTTTAAATAAGGCCAATACGTTTAACACAAAAACACGGTATGATGTAAATATTGAAATGAATTTATTATATCAAAAATACATGACTTTAAAAAATCCTATAACACATCAGTTATGATTAAAATTGAGATTTGTTCAATTTCTGTAATGCCTCGTTGCTATATTATATCGATTTAAATATTTTTATGAAAATAATATCGAACACTTCACTGATACTACTAATTTCAAATTATGTACCACTTGTATCAGTTAATGTATTTCTTTTCTCTGAACCACTACACAATGTTTTAATCTCAGTAGTGGTCCTTAGCATAATTTAATTCAATAAATGGATCTTTATTGTAATTCTAGTTAACTAAATACATAATTTTGGTTGACCGTTTTCTATTTAATGTCAATTAGATGTCAGTACTACTGTCAGCTGTCAATCTCGCTGTAGACTGTCAATGTCATTATAATTTTCATTGTTTAATTGATAACGCTTTTTTGTTCTTTTTACACCAACATGTATTGAAATACATTCATTCTTTCGGAGATTACGAAAATATAAAAACTAATAACAATATAGTCAGAATAAGAGCTTTTTTTATTAAATGTCAATTTTGGGTGTTACTGGTAACTGTCAGTCTCACTATGGGTTGTCATGCCCTTAATTTTTTTGTTTTTTCAATATTTAGTACCCTTCTTGTACAAATTTGTACCGCTAAATAAAATTTTGTACCTATTTCTATTGGTGGTAGAAATTACCCCTTACTATTTAAAAAAAGCGTGGCGCCACTGACTTTATATGAAATTAACAAGACCTCAACAAAAAAGTAATTAAAAAACAAAAATAAGTATATAAATAAAACTAGAATATGTGCTAATTTGTACCACTAATAAAAATTTTATACTTTTTGCCATTAAAAACGTGTGGTTGCTTATTTCCTATGTAGTCTACAACAAAAATAATCGGCAAAATCGAAACACGTCGTTTTCATTATTTAGTACCCATTTTTTACTAATTTGTACCACTTATTAAAAATTTGCACCTATTTCTATTAATGGTAGAAATTAGCAAAACTTATTTTAATTTTATTTATGTACTTGGTTTTGTTTTTAATTATTTTTCTGTGATGGTTCCGCTAACTTTTTTTCAAAATGCCAAGAGGTACAAAATTTTGTTTAGTGATTAGTGATTAGTACAAAATGGGTACTAAATAATATAAAACACACTTTTGCCCGTTATTTTGGTTATGGTCCTGCTAACTACATATGAAATAAGCAGGACCACTGCTTTTTTTTATGGAAGAGGTACAAATGTTTTTATTAATGGTACAAATGAATACAAATTACATAAGTTTTATTTATGTATTTGTTTCTGTTTTTAATTATTTTTTTCTGGTGGTCCTGCTAAAGTCAGCAGCGCCGCGCTTTTTCAGAATGACAAGGGGTATCAAAATTTTAATTATTGGTACAAATTAGTACAAAATGGATAGTTAATAATGTAAAAGAAGCATTTCGATTTTGCCAGCTTCTCAAAGGCTATTTTTTAATTATAAGTTGAGCTCATAAAACAAATCATGAGCTCTCAATAAACATACCCGTTTGTTAATATTATTTGGGTACAGTTAACATTGATTACACAGTTGAAGATCCAGTGCTGTTATTAGTGTCTTCATGGACGTGGGTTCCTCAGACAGGGAGTGTTTTGTATTGTTGATCCCACGAGACATAATACAGCAGGAGATGGGAGATTCTATTTAAAGATTTTAAATTCATATTAAGACGTTTCGAATTGAATTTTTAAACCCACACAAGTCGAATAATTTCATTGTGAATTTCGTTAAGAATAGTTGTTCCAAAAATGTAATTTTTAGAGGTAGGAACTGTAAATCCAATTGTTAAAATTCCAACTGAAGAAATGGAGAAATGGTCATTGTTGCATCTCTTATACAATAACCGTTACGTATATGTCCAAATACAATGCTATAAAATTTCTGCGATTTTTCCAATTATGTATATTTTATCGGCGAAGCGTAAAAAAGATGAGATGTTATCCGAGTTAATGAATTTGTGTAAGCGCACCGGCATTATCTAATAAAATACTATGTTGAAATTATTAGGTAAAAGCTTCGAGTATTTTGTGTAGATATGCTTTTGTTTCCTTCCGTTATTTGTTGTGTGGATAGCGAGCCCATTAGCCAAACAAGACGATAATGCTCATTATCTTTTTCGTGGATAGTGCCTTGTCGGCACAAAAACAGTGGCGTTAACAAAGGAAAGAAAACATTTCTTATAATACCCTAATTTTAGTTTAAAAAATGTATCATTTTGAAAGTGGAATGTATATACCCAATCATACCCCGATTTATGAAGTCTTTCAGATAATTAAATTACTAAAAGACTATTTAACAAAAAATAGTTCGTGTACACGAATACAACAATATACAATGTGTCTACGTAAGTTGGTGCCATATAAAAAACGCAATATAAAAAATTGTTGTTCATAAAAAGTTTTGCATTGTCTAAAACCTAAAAAGCAACTATTAGATATCAAATTTTTTCAGTCATATACGAGGTTTGTAAGAAAATATGATTTCGCTCAAGAGTAAAGCGCCTTTATTTTTCACAATATCGAAAATTGTTATAAGGAAAAGGTGTTTAGATTTAAAAATTACTTTCAAATATGCAACAATGTTTATTTATATATAATATATATATATATATATATATATATAAATCAAAGGCCATTAATAATTACAGAAGCGGTTATTATTATAACTGCTCAGATGGTTAGGAATGTATTGAAAGAATTTTGTAATAGAACGGTTACATGTACAAACAGAGATGGAGAATATGTAGAGGCATTAGTAAACTGAGGATAGAGACTGTTCGTTAGTATTTATCATAACAAAATTATTTATACAATTTTTTATTCATTTAAATGCATATTTACAATGTTACAAATTGGGAAAAGTTAACAGTGTTCAATAAGAATTAGAGATCATTGTTTTGGTAGTACTAGTTTTTTAAATAAAACTTTATTTATAATTGTTTTATCAAATTTCTAATTTAAATATAATGTATTATTGTGCACACTTAAATTTTCGATGTAATCTCAGAGAAAAGTCGAAAAAATAAAAATAAATCGTTTTTCAATGTAAATAAACATTGTTGCATATTTGAACGTTATTTTTAATCTAAACACCTTTTCCTTATAACAATTTTCGATATTGTTAAAAATAAAGGCACTTTACTATTGATTGGAGATCATATTTTCTGACAAACCTCGTATTTGACTTAAAAAATTTGATATCTAATGGTTGCTGTTTAGGTTTTAGACCATGCAGAACTTTTTATGTAGAATAACTTTTTTTCCTAAAGTTAATAATTAAAAAGTTTTCCATATGGCGCCAACGTACGTAGACACACTGTACATGAATTATTCCTATTAACTTGACACTTTTTTAAACTGTGTTACATCATCACTTTAAAAGTTTTCATTTTGAGAACACTGTGTGCTTGCAATGTGATTATTTCAATTGAAATATAAAACTTTTGTTCCGTTTACACGACTTTGTATCTCCTCGTATATAATATACCCGCCACTGACTTCTTTCCTCTAACATGTGACAAGATTTTTAATCAAAATGAACAAAATATAATTTAACAGACATTAAACTGAGTTTCGAGGTCACCAAATAATAAATCTTCGTCAATAGATCGATATCCGATACATGTCTTGAATATAAAATATGTAAACTTAACTTCAAGATTTGTTTAATGTTTCAATAGAATTGTACATATTAACAATCAAATTCCGGAAAACGTATACAGGGTGAATGCATAAAGAAAAATCTAACATTGTGTTAAGGGGTGTTAAACAAAATATGTTAAATAACATTACTTTGTGCTCCCACACAGTTTTTCATCTTTTTAGATAAATCCTTGGATAGTTCTTAAAATTATCAACTTCCTTGTACAATTAATCTTAATTTTGTATAAAAAAGTTAAAATAGTCGATTGTACGGTTGAAGAAACACACATTACGTTTGGTTCGTGTCTTCCAAATCCATTTGTTGTGTCAACAAGGCATTAAAGTTATTGCGTAGATAACGAGAAACGAATATACAAAACTAATAAAAATGACATTCAGTATTATGATCGACGAAAACATTATTAATTAGCACTGATTTTGTGTTGGATTTAGCTTAGTTACGAACAGCAGAGATGAGCGTAATTATTCAGTATTATCAATATTACAAAACATTTTGTTTTTTATTTATTCAGGTTACTGAAATGGAATTCAAATTACTTAAGCGATCAGTTAAATAATTTTTAAGTAGTGTTGTGATTAAGATTTACTGCAACACTCATATAAATTAAATAGTAGTTACATTAATTACTTAAAAAATATATAACTTTACTTAAGTCTTATTGAAATTGTACCCAAATGACATAAAACTTTATATTATTTAAATGGTGGTAAATGTATTTAAGGTTGTTTAATAAATTCTAAATGGTCCTACTAAAATTATTTAAAACATTACTTAAATTAGTTTTCAGATTAATTAAGCAGTGAGTATTTTATATAAATTTTTCCGATTTCATTTATTTTTACTTATATAATACTACTTAAACAGTACTTAATTTACATAAAAATAACCAAAATATTTAACCTCAGGTAAAAGATACTAAAATTACTAAAGTAAACTTCAAATTAATCAAGTATTGTAATTTTATTTATATTTTACTTATTTTATTTATTCTCACTATGTAGTATTCAATAAATGATCTAAATAGTACATAAATTATTCAAATGATTGAAGTTATATCGAAATTGTCTTAACGATTCTAAAATGATTTATGTAAGCTTCAATTTAAATAAGCGAGTAAGTCTATTTAGTTTTAACTTGTTTCGCTCAAACCTACTTAAAATATACAGTGACAATAAAATTAAAACAAAATTGCTGTAAGGCTACAGAAATTACTGAAGTAAGCTTAAAGTTACTTAAAAGATACAAAATTGATATAAATATTTTATTATTTTATTATATGATAAGTAAATAGAATATAGAAATATATTTTAAAATTGTACTTAATGAAAACAGTTTGTTCTTTAAATTTTTTTGTAGCTACGCCACTGGTTATACTAAAAACCATATCTGGTGAAAACTACGTTTCTAATCAATAAAATGGGCATATAAGATCAACTTTTCTGTTTAAAGGTCAAATACAGCATTTTCTCAAATAACTTTTACTCTGTTGTGCCAAATTTTCCTTATAAATATTAAAACAAAAATAGAGCATCCTGCCACAACTCTTAAAATCAAGATACTTATTCCCCCAGAATGAAGTTTTAATAACATTTTTCTTTTTTTTTTTTTTGAAAATAGTGCGACAATTTTTATTTTTAATACCATAAAAAAAGAAACCAACACAGTACAAATATATATATAGTTAAAAAAAATTAATATAAACCTACCTTATTTTAAAAATTTTCTTTACAATGAAAAAACCATAGGAAAAATTCACAGCTACACAAAAATGATAAAAAAAGGATCAAAATTCCAGTCCACACTTGGCTGTCACTGAAAGTTTCATTCAAAAAACTCGTTACGCGCCGATAATTTTCGAAAACCGTGTGCAAGTCGGTCTAGAGCGCCACGGCAACCCTCACAGCTTACTTGGTTCTCATACAACCTACTCCTTCCTGCAACGATCGTCAACTACTGAAACAAACGGAAAACACCGGCTCTCGAGGAAGGCTCGATTGTTTTTAGATGGTTGGAACAGTATCGGGTTAAGGGGGAACGGGGGCCGTTCTAATTGTTCGCAGAAAATAGTTCATATCCAAGCCAAAATATGTTCGATGTATCACCAGCTTCTACGGAAAAATTTACATGATTCGTTCGATTGTAATGAGAAAAGAAATTTCACTGAACACAAATCGTTTATTCAACTGTTCAGGAAAGCACAATATCCTTATTTTATAATACAGTATTAGCTTATTTTTAATTCATTTTAATGAAATACAAAAATTTTAAAATATTAAAGAGATACGTGGTGTTGTGGTCCTAGAGGAGCAGAGTTACGTATAGTTGCAGGATTAATAATTAATTATTTTAAGACTAAATAAAATTGTAGTAAGATAATTATTGGTTTAAAAAAAACTTCTATAAATATTAGCCCGGGTAGCACCAAATAATATTATTATTATTATTATTAAATTATTTTCATTATATAAAAAAAATATATGTTTTTTAAATATTTGTTATCCAAACTAAATAATTATTAAATATTTGTTTTACAATATTCATATAACATATTTAATTAATATTCTCTCTTTGAAAAGTAATATTTGATGAATAATATACAAAAATATTCGTTTCTTTACGTTTACAAAATATTCAAGAGATTATATTGTATAAATATTTTGAAAAGTATAAATAAAAAAATGAAAATTGTAATTATATCTATATGTAAAAATGTAACATTCCTCAATTTTTTCATACCATCTATAAGATGTTTGATGTACAATCGAAATATATTAAAATTTGTCTCTTTAAAGTCGAGATTAATTGAAATTTCGATATCAAAGTCGAGATTTGGGATTTTTTGAGATTTCTGTTCTTACAATGAAGATTCAAAACCTTAAAATCGAGATTCATCAAAAATACGACGTCAACAAGTCGAAATTTTGAAGTAGAACACGAGATTTTTAAAAAAAATTCGTTTAAAATCGAAATTTGTTAGAATTTATCTCTTTAAAGTTGATATTAATTGAAATTTCGATATCAAAGTCGAGATTTGGGATTTTTTGAGATTCCTGTTTTTACGATCAAGATTCAAACATGTTGTTAACCTTAAAGTCGAGATTCATCAAAGTAATAACTTAAAAAAGTCGAAATTTTAAGTACAACAGGAGATTTTTAAAGATTTTTGGTAAATCGAAATTTGTTAAAATTTGTCTCTTTAAAATCGAGAGATCTTGAAGAAAAACAAATGTGCTGATTTAAAATCGAGAATCATTGGAATATTATCTTTAAAGCCGAGATCTTAAAAAAAAGCTACTTTTAAATATTTTTCATTGAAAATCGATATTCATTAAAATGTGCAGCCTAAAGTCCAGATTTAAAGTAAAACAGTAGATTTTAAGATTCATTAAAATTTTTACTTTAAAATCATAAATCTTGATTTCATCATGAGTTCATAATCCAGATCTTAAAAAAAGTGTTTTTGATTTAGAATCGAGATTTATTTAAATCTGGACTTTTAAAACAAGATTTATCAAAATCTCGACGTTATAATCGAGATCTTAAAAAAAATAATTGTTTTAATGTTTTTGCTTTAAAATCAAGACTGATTTACAACTGAACTTTAAAATCGAGATTATTTAAAATCTTGACTTTAAAATCGAAATCGTACAGAAACCAATTTTTTTTTTAAATTATAATTTATAATCGAGATTTCTCAAGATTTCAAATTTAAAGTGGAGATCCATTGAAATATTAACAAAAAGAAACGAGATATATGAAGTAAGATAGACTTTTTTAAGATTTCTGTCATAAAATCGAATTTATTGAAACATTAACTTTAGAGTAAAATTCGATATTTTTAAAATTTCTATTTTAAAAAATATAAATACAATATTATATTAATATACTAACCTAATATTTAAGCAACATGTGTAAAAAATATTTAACGAATATTTAAAAATCTGTCGCAACATACATTTAACAAATATATTTTTTAAATATTTAAGTAATATTTCTTGCTATTTGGGAAAAAATATTTTTACTTGCTGTGAATATAAAGAAAATGTAAAATTATTTCAATAATTAGGTATTCCAAATTAAAAGTACCTACCTATTACTTTTAGTATAAAAAAAAGAAAACGAAAGCATATAAATGTAAAGGAAACATTGTTATAATTAAAAAAATTAAAATTATTTATTGCCATTATTCTTTAATAATATCTATATGTAGTATTAAAACAAGTTTTTCAGTAATTAAAATATTTTTCTTCTTTTTACATTCTTAATACCCCAAAAGGGTGTGGATTTCCTCATTTAATTCTTTCAATTATCGTTTCCATTCCTTTCGGTCTATTACCATTTCTCTCAGTTCTTCCGTCATGTCTTTAATTTTTCTTTTTCCGATTTCCGCAATTTTGTTCTCCTCGGTCAGTCTCTTCCTCTTTTGCCTACTATTTGTAATTCTATTACTTTTTTAACGTTGTTATTTTGACCCATTCTAATGACGTGTCCATATCAATTTAGCTGTTTCTTTTCTATTATTGTTAATATATTCTCTTTTTGTTTAACAAGATGTGCAATTGTTATGTTTCCTTTTCTATCCCATCCAGTTTTTCCCGCAATTTTTCTAAGAAATTTCATTTCTATAGCTGATAGTTTGATATCATGTTTTTCTGGGTTGAACTATTGTATTATTCACTTTTGTTTTAATTTCTAATGCGTAAGAGAAGTTATTTTCTTTATTCCGTTCGGTATTTCTGAGTTTATTATTCCATATATTGTAATCATGATCTCCTAAATATTCATATCATATTATTCTTTGTAATTGCTGTTCCTTTTTGTAGTTATTTTGTTACCGTTATTCTCTCTTTTATTGTTAATTATCATTAACTGACTCTTATTTGTGTTGACTTCCATTTCTTTGGCTTTTATTTCTTATACCTACATTTTTATCAGTACATGTATTTTTGTATAAGTAACCGTTATGAGTACTATATCATCTGCACACGTTGGACTATCAATTTTTTCGAGTATTAAGTTTCTGTAATCAACCAGTGTTTGTAGCTTTGTTGTTCTTTTTCTTGTTTCTTTTAATATCTTGTCCATTAGGATTATGAATAGTAGTGAGCAATTGCACTTCTCCTCCTCCTTCCTTATATACACTTTCAATGACTCTTGCGATTTTTGGTTCTACATTTAGTTGTAATAGTGATTTTCTTATTATTCTGTTGACTGCATCGAATGTTGCTTCTATATCTATGAATGTTAAATAGTTCTTTATTTTGTTCTATTTGTTTTTCTATTAGATTTCGTAATATATGAATGTAATTAGCCTGATTTCTTGTCCGATATGCAACTTCTTCTATTGTGTGTTCCAACTTTCTTAATTTTTTTACAAGTGTTATCTTGCCATTGACCTGGTATTTTTTCTTCTTCGCCCCTTTTCTATAGATTTCTAATAACCACTGCTTTTCCATTCCTTCTAAAAATTTTAGCATTTCTGGTTCGATTTTGTGATGTGTCTTCTCTAGTTCATTCATATCTACTTCCGTTATATCTGTGTCTTCTCCATTTTGTTATTTCCATTTTCTATCGAGTATAATTTGTTATGTACTTTATATATATTTTTTGCCCATTCCTCCATTATCTTTGTTTCTCTTATTTTGTATATTCATCTTTAATTACTCTAGTTTTTTCTTTATTTTCTTTTATCTGCTCTTACGCTGCTCTAAAATGTTTGCGTCAAATGTTTCGTTTATATTTCTTCCAAACTCTTCTAACTTTTCTAATTTTGCTTCTTCAAATTCCATTTTAGCTTTATGCTTCTCCTTATTATATGTTTCTTTATCTTTTTCATTTTTTGTTTCCTGATATCGTTTTCATACTATTTTCTTTCTATTCAGTGCCATCATTTCTCGTTCGTTCCACCACCTTGTTCTTTTTAAATTAATTAAATAATTACAATTACTTGACTTGCTTTTTCTTTTTTTTTGTCAAGTTTTTATTTTACTTTGATATTTTGCTATTATAATTCGATCTAAATAGATCAATCAGTAACTTATATTTAACTTAAAATACTACTTTAAAAACTGGTTAAGGTCTTACTCATCAGTATTCTTAAGTTTCTAATACACTATATATTCTAATTAACATGTACTCAAACCCGCACATTACTATGCTTTGGTCAATCTCACTGCACCAACTCCAAAGGTTTTACCCTCTTGAGTCTTCTGTTTATTTTTAACATTGTATGCCAGACTTTATCAAATGCTCGTGCCGCATCAAGAAAGATTTTGGAACATATTTTCTTTTCTTCTACTGTATTTTCTATTACATTTGTTATTTTATGATTCTGATCTGCAGTGGAGTGGCATTCCCTAAAGCTAAACTGATGGGGTGGGATAAGATTATTTTCTTCTCCTATGGGTTTTAATCGTTTCAACAATAGTTTTTCATACAATTTCTGTATTAGAAGAAGAAGAAGAAGAGAAATAGACCCGTAAGACGAAAATCTCTGCTACTTTCCACATCAGCGGTACATATTTTTTTGTATAAAAGATGCATTGATTAGATGTGCAAACTATAGTATTACTATTCTAGGCTTTAGGATTTTTTTTGTGATGGCGATCAAACTCTGTGGCTTTTCTTGGATTTATGTTTCCTTTAATATTGAACAGGCTTCACTTCTGTATTCTTTAATTGCTTCGAACAAATCTCTTCCCTTAGTATTTGTTAACCTTGATCCCTAATGTGCATTTTTAGCAATAAAGTCTCCGCCTATGATGAATCTTTTGCCGTAACTTTTCAAAAAATAAAGATAATGATTTTTGTTAAGCGTATATGTAGCTTCAATTTGTTCAGTTTTATGTTATCTTTCTATGGATATAGTGCATAATACTTTCTTTGGCTATAGCACTCCCACTCTTAGCAGCATTTTCTGGATGGATAGTATGTTATGTTTTGTATCATCGAAATGTTATGTATGACTCTGATGTACAATGGGTCTCAGCAATGAGTCAGATGTTTATTTTTTCTATGACTACTTGCAACTCTTGTTGATACTGTACTATTTCGTTGGCATTCCACTCCATTATTTTCTAACCATTTTTTTTGCTTTGCTATCGCTCCTTTTCTAAGTCTATTATACGATTGTCCATAATCCTCTAGTGCCTCATTTTACACGATTTTCCGTACTCCTCTAGTGCCTCATTAAAGTCTAACTTAAACTAAAGTATGCCAGTTAGTTTATATTGAATGCATGTTTTTAACTTTGTGGTCTCTTTTTTACCAGATGGATTGACGGATATGCCATAGATTCTTTACTATAATCTTTTAAATGTTGGATGTCCACAACTTTGCTAGGTATGGAAAGAGGTTTTTTTGGGATAATTGTTAATACATAATAAATTGGCTGGGAAAATAAATGTTAAGAATGAAGAATCGAAAAAAAAAATTATACAAATAGCATATTGTTTAATTGTAATGGATTACAATTGCTATAGATAACCTTAAGTTAAAAATATATTCACTAGAAATAAAATATTTTTATATATTTTTTAAAACATTAAATATGGTACAATCTGTATATGAGTTACAAAGATCAAACATTCCGACACTGTTCCCCTAAAATTAGGAAAATCGACTCTAAAAAACTAACAACGATGACATTTAAACATCGCTCTGAGTTGTAACTATTCAAAAATTCAGTGACTAATGCTACCAATCCAACGACCACTAATCTTGAGCTAATTTTATATTTAAATGTATCTTAAAATGTATTTCTTCAATATGTACATATATATATGAACACAATCTAGTCCTAAATACTAACATAACGTCTAAAATTCCGTCTTCCCGTTTTTAGAATGACAACAAATTTATTTTATGAGCCGTTCCTGTGATTTAAATTTAGCATAAATCTATTTGTTACATCCTGTATATAAATTGTTTTATATTATGCGTTTTGATCAAAGATACCTACCATTTAAACTAAAAGATACCTATGAAACAAACGTAATTGTTTATTTTCAAATGTTTGTGATCAAATGTAGCCAAAATTAATGTGCGCTCGTCTCGACAAATTAATTTAATCAATCCACTACCAAATTATGCACAATTAGTGTTTATTGGAGGAATAAGCTGCTACGTTTAATGGACCAGGTTCGTTAATTTACATAAAATAATTTTAAATTTTATACTTAACGTTCTTTGTCATTGTTAAAGGTACTGGATAAAATGTATCTTCAAGTGAAGCTAGAAAAACGAAGAGAAGTAAGAAATAGAAAATATTCTAGCACCAGCAGAGGTCAATTGACGAAAACGTTCCAATGTTTCACTTGCACTCCAGTATCCGGTCGAGAGCTGAATCGAGATTCGTTGGCAAATAGAACATTGGCCCATTCTGCTCTTCAATCCAACAAGACGAACTTCACGTGTCCATGTCTAAAGTCTAAGTGGTCGACGGGAATGAAGCTCGGCTTCATGGAGGGGATTCTATTGGTTTGTCCAGAAACCTACGTCAAGTACGTTATGAAGATCGGCAGAAAATATTCCAGCACCACCAGAAGTTTATTAACGAAAACGTTCCAATGTTCCACTTGCAGTCCAGTATCCGGTAGAAAGCTGTACCAAGATTCGTTGGTAAACATAACATTGGACAATTTTGCTTTTCAGCCAAACAAGAAGAGCTTCACATTTCCATGCCGAAGTGCCAAGCACTCTCAATGGTTGACGAGATTGAAGTCTAGCTTCATGGATGCGACTCTATTGGTTTGTCCAGAAACCTACGTCATAAGATCCGCAGAAAATATTCCAGCACAACCAAAAATTTTTAAGAAAAACGAAGAAATACATTTATGCAAATACTTCGACTGACTATTATTCATGTAATTCAAAGATTCGGGTAAAAAAATCGTCATAAATTCAATAACGTAATCAACAAAATTGCATGCCAGCCCTTGGCCCCTTCTAATACGTTTATGGTGGCGGTCGTTGATATTCCAACTACAGTGCTCCTTATTATAGGGTATATTCGGCATCTACAGGAATATTAGTGTTTGATAGGGATAATACTGTCTTCTAAAAGGTCCAAATTAGAATTTTGGTTAAATCAGAAAAAGATGCATATTGAGATGACGAATACAATGGTTTACTGAAGTTTAAAATATTCTGATGATCCCACAAATATCCAAAAAAAAACAAGATTTTTTCAGATATCTCTGGGGATCTTCGGCATATTTTTAATTTCAGTAAACCATTTTGTTGTTTTGTTTTTTAATAAGTAACTATTCTCCCATGGTTAATCAATATTTTCTAATTTTGATCCCTTACAAGATAACAGTATTGTGCTTATTGAAAAATAATATCCCTATATAAGCGGAGTATAATCTATCATAAGGAGCATTGCAGTTGGAATATCAACTACCGCCACCAAAAACGTAGTAGAAAGAGCCAAAGGCTGGCGTGTAAGTATATTTGTGATTATAGATATTTTATTTTTTTGCAACTGGACTTGATCAAAGATTGAGGTTTGGTGGAATTTAAAATGACGATTTTTTTCGTGAATCCTTGAAGAAAAAGGAGTGATCGCGACATATTTTTACTTAGCCCAAATTTATACTTGTTGTAAAACTTAAAGTTTATATGTTTTGTATATTTAAGTAACTATAATTAGTTTTTTTATCATAAACAAAATGCAAAATAGGAATGCTTGTTTTAAAATAGATTTTTTTTTCGTTAAATTAAAATTTGAATTTTCACAGAATTTTTATTAACTCATAATTTCTTGTTTGGATATTTCGATTTTTTAATGAATGGAATGTAAGGAAAAAAGATTATATAGCTACTTCCTTATAAAAATCCGTCCTGATATCAAGCATCGATTTTATTTATTAATAAAATTGCAGATCATTGGATCTTTTTTTAATACATTTCTTGGTAACAATGCAACTTTTTTAAAAAACGAGACAACTACAAAATCGTTTTTTATTACATTTTTGAATTTAGTGACTTCACTCAAATAAAATTTGTGTACTTCGTTCTCTTTAGAAGCCAGATTTGATAAGAAATACATTTTTATTTGTAGCATTATTGCAATTTTTAGAAATACTATACATTTAAGAAGTTGTAATTTAAATTTTTGAAATTGGCGACATCTGGACTTCATTGTCTTTAAAACTCCCTTTTGGTGATAATCTAGGGATAGTCTAGGGAACCTGCAATTTTTGAAAAGACTAAGCTTCTGACGTTACAATATTTTTTGTTAAATTTGGTGATCTTGCTGCATTTAAATACTAATTTTGTTAATTGTAATTATGATCTTTATACAATAAATTAATAAACATTTAATCCTCAAAGAATAATGTAACATTCTAAAAAACAAAATCAAATAATTTATCAATTTGCTTTTAATCCAAGTGTTCATGCAGTGCATGTGCCTCACTCTCCCTCCAATTGCTCTGAACAGTCTCTACAAACCACTTCCACCACTTAGACTTGGTAAAGTAGTATCCAGCACAAGAAATAATAAATATCCAACTCAAAATTAAAAACATATCATAATCCTTAGTAGGAACATTAGTAACAGGCCCTGCAAAGTCTGCAGAAGTAACTGCTACTGACTCCACTGCAGCTATGCCGGTCTGTTTGTATATAAACTGTGAGAATTTTTCCAAAGTATATTCAGAACCGTTGAATTTAGCCACAGATCTTCCATTATGAAACAAAAGTATGGATGGTACACCTACTATACCATTTTGAGTGTTGAATAAATGGTACATCATGGCGTTAATAGCCACTAATTTTATGTCGGGAAATGCTCTGGGAAGAGCGTTGTAATGGGGAGCAGCCATTGTTGAAAAAGGACAGTATTTCGAGTAAAATAGAACTACTATGCACAAACCAGGAACATCTCGGTCTGTTACTTTTGGATCTGATTGTAATAACTTTATTAATTCCGTATCGTTGGTAAGTTGAACTTCTGAACTCCCCACTCCACGTAAACACTGCACATATTTTTGGGTCTTGTTAGCAAGATTGTAAATTTCGTCTATTTCAGTGACATTTACTGCGGGTTCTTCGATTACTTGTGTGTTATTGAGGATGAGTACGTTGTCAATCTCCTCTGGTACATTTTCTGTAACTTCATTTTGATTAACGTTGATGGTGGTTTCTATTATTTCTTCACTACATACACCAATAAACAAAACTGGAAAAATAGGTTAATAATAAACTGATTTTAGTATTTTTGATAAATTATACCTAACAAAATAAAATATAAGATGCCTCTAGGAGTAAACATAGTGTTTATTTATGTAAACATTTTTAAATCAAATTTTCAAAGTATAAATTTTCTATTTTACTTTATTTGACACTTGAAATGTGGCTCTTCTTTTTTACTACTTTTGGTTTTATGAGGCCTAGAAAAATGCTGCTACCTGCCAAAAGTAGCAAAACGCAAACTATTAACAGACACAACTGACTTATGATGAAAACTCCATCTATTTTTTTGAGTTTAATAATATTGTTCTTGCAATTTCGCTATTTGTAATAAAATTCAATATTTAATAAATAATTTTGTCCTGAATAGAATCATTGTAAAAGCAGTATATATTAGTTTATGCTTTTATTTTTTTCTTTAGTTTAATGGGCTCAATTCAACCAGACTATTTGCCTAAGTCCTATAATACTTAATATGGAAACTTCTACTGAAACGTAATACTCATTTAATTGGTTTTTTGGAATTATTTTAATGATTTCAAACTAATTCAGTAGAAGGCCACACTTGTTAGAATTAAAAATAAATGACAGATGCCAAGTAGAAAATAGGAAGTTATACTGTCATATCTGAGATGGAAATCCCATTATAAAATGACATGAACTTCTATAATTATTTAAAAAATACTTCATCTTCTATGAAAGCAGTAATGAAACAATGGCTTCAAGAAAAAAAATACTAATTACACAAGATATGCTTCGCCCAGATTTATAGGAAATCATTAAGTTGTATAAACCTCCTTTTATTAAATATGCAATTGATACAGTTACAAGGAGCTATGGACATGAGATACTGAGGAGATTGCCACCATACCGTCTGGATTTAAATCCAATTGAATTAGTTTGGGCAGCACTTAAAAATTATGTAGGGACCAGAAATGTCGCATCTAAATTAAAAGATGTCATGACGTTAATTGATTTTGTCGAAAATTTCCCAGTTGAAGAAAATCTGCGATAAAGTAATATCCGTCGAAGATAACTTTGTCTCTAAAGAGCCTTTGATAAAGTTTTCGAAGTAATAATAAACTTTGAGGACACGGAGTCGGGTGAAGGTGTCTACAAACTTTTTAATTTTTTGGGAAACAACCGTAAATGACCATCAGTAATACACCTATCGGTAGAGTGGTTGCGGCTGACTTAGAACTACCGTCTTTTCAAACTTGTTGCAAATAATTTTCTTCCAAATGACGTTCAATTTATTTAAAAGACATAAATGCAATTCATTATAATTTATTCGATTAAAAGTTGTGATCAATTTTTAATAGCCAACCAAGTATTAATATATTACAATGGTCATTATAGTTTCATTAAGATAACGGATACCTACAGAAATTTGCAGCCGGATCTTGGACTATAACTATATTCAAACACACAACAAATTGTGTTATATTGTAAACTTTTATAACGGCAATATCGCATTCACAAGATTACCCCACTTCTTGCTGTATATTTATTTATCATCTCTTCTTTTCATTTCACGCGCAACTGAGTGGCCAGCACTGGTTGGTTGTACTGTAATAGCTTTAAAATATATTTACATTTTTTTTAAATAAAAGAAAATGTGATCATTTTGGCAAAAAAAAACAAAAAATAAGCATTTAATTATTTATACAGGTGAAAAAAAATGTTGGCCATCTTATGAAAATCATTTTTTTAAACAATTTATTGGTCTCTAAGTTGTAAAAAAGGTATAAATATCAAATCTGCTACAAAAATTTACAAACCTATTTCAGAATGTTTCACCTTTTTATAGACTACTAACCGATCATTAAAAAACCTTCCAGTAGCTGGAACATTCACACTTAAGAATAATTACAAAAAGTTGGACTAATCGATAAAAGGATAAAACTTGTACAGAAATTCCCAAAAAAAAACATCCAATAGAAAAGATTTGAATATATTTCTTAACCCAAGAATCCTGCCTCCAAGAACAAGATTTAGAAACCCTACCAAAACTATACAGAAAATTCTCAGCCATTTGGCAAGCAATGAACAATGCATTTAAAATATGAGCTTGAAATATTTTATAATTGTGATAATAAATTGCTGTTATTTTTCATTTTTATCATTATTATTAAAAAATTAACATCGATTTACTAGTTCACATAAGTAATAAAAAATATAATCGCTTACAAAAAATTAGAAACATTGTAGTTCTTACTAACCAAAAAATTACCAGTTTCTAAAAAAATTCTTAAAAAATTAAACATGCTTTTAATAGTTCATACAGGTGAAAAAAATATATAAATTAGTCTAGATTAAAAAAAATATAAGTGTCCAATTTGTGAAACAATTAAATATTTAACTGTCAAATAGGTGACAACAAATATAATTGCTCAATTTGTAGACATTTTTTACAAAAAGTTTTAAAATCGCTTTTAATTATTCATATAAGTGAACAAAATTACAAACGTACAATTTAGGCGAAGATAAATTAAACGGGCATTTCTTAGTACATACTGGTAAAAAATTCAAAGTTGTCAATTTGTGAAAAATCATTTTCTCTAAAATCTAATTAATTTAAGTAGGCATTTAGTAGTTCTTATACATCTTAATGTTAAAAAATTGAGGAAGACATTTTTCAGTTTCGCAACGGTTTAATTTTAAATAGGGAATGTCTGGTTCGCGATTTTAATTAAATTAAATTTATTAAAGTTTCATATTATTTTTCTCAAATTCGTTTTAATACAGGTATCAAACAGATAGCCAACAGGCTGAATTAAGTGTCGAATTTTTAATATGGTGGAAAAAATTAACATATTAGCAAAACATAGGCGTTACATACTTTTTAAAGATGTGCTACACTTCGCAAAGTAAAATATGTAACCAAAGAATATCTTACATTGTACTCGACTTCAAAATCACCTCCAGAGTCAAAAACACACTGTATGGTATTAAAAAAGAAATTTATTCATTCACTCAATAGTTTGCACTAAAATGTCCCTCATAGTAGAAGAGTCATCAGTACAAGCAAGTAAAATTAAGTTTCACTTTAAAATATGTTTAAAACAAGCCTCTAAGAATACCGCAGACTTTTTCTTTTCTTGTAAAGAAAAAGTAGTAACAAGTTTTTTTATACTAATGACTCACTTAATTTATGATTATATTAATAATTCAGTCTTTGATGAAATGCAATTGAAACTAAAATATCAATATATAAGCTTATGCAGCTCATAACAAAAAAGTTTGATCATAGCAATCAATATAAAAAAAATGCTTTAATTGAAACAGAAGACCGGTTAATTTTTCATTTAGATTTAACTACAATCAGTTCAGCTTTAAATAAATGTTTTCATTCTGTTCGTATAACGTCCTTAGAGCAGAATAACTATTTTTGATATTGGATTACCATTTTTTGCATTTCAGAATGGCTGTACATTCTTTTCTTTATGAAAATGATATAATAGTTATAACATTCATAACAATTCTCTAATACAAGAGAGAACATTCAAAGTGAGTATTAAGAATATTCAATATAATACATTTATTAAACCCTTAAAAAAATGTAAATCGCATAAATAAAATAAATAACCCTGATTATCATAGTTTAGCTTTGATTTTTTCTTTGTCATGTACTTTGGTTAATTGAGGAATTTTCAGAGACCCTAAAAAGGTCTCCAATTCATCCATGTACTCTTTTGGGTGTGCTCTATAGTGGCCAACATGCGGAGATTTGTCCCAGCATTTTAAATTAACCTAAAAACATACAACTATCAAAAAGTATATCACTAGCATCAAAAGACAAATATTCTTATGAAAAATATATTCTAAAGGGTCAAAACATCAATTGATCAATGAGAAAAGAATGGCTCTCACCTGCATGCCCGAGGCCTCCCAACTCTCCTTGACCCTCTGGTTGGATATCTCAGTACCGATTGGGTCTGTTTTGCTAATAAATATTTGGGCGGGAGCATTGACAAGATTTGTATGGAACATTTGACTTGCCCTGACATAGTGCACAGTTGCCACCTTGTCAAAAGTCTTTAAGTGATATCTAAAACGAAATAAATAAACCTATGCATGCCTATAGATTTCAAATGAATATTTTACAGCATGTACTGCCTGAGGGCGTTTTGCAAAATCTTGTTCCGCGGGAACACGGCGACCGGCACTCCAACAGGAATTTCTGTGATATCAGCGGCGCTGTCCCAGATTTGGCCAACAATTCTGTTTACAACGTTATCGTAACGTTGTCTTTCCGCCGAAATGTTGACCAAGACCTCGCTCCAAAGATACGCGCCCACTGAAAAGCCATGTAGCACCAACGGTGAGTAGCTGGTATTCAAGTCAAGGAATTTTAAAATGTCTTTTGCTATCACCTAAAACATATATAATCTTAAGAAACTAGAAAGATGTTATAAAAATCATGTAACAAATAAAGAATATTTTCTACTCATTTAACAAAATAAAATTAAAATCTTTATAATGTATCGGAACACTAGAGGATTCAGTACAAAAATCAAACAAGTTTTTAATGAAATAACTCAATGTCGGTACGATTTTTTTTTACTCATGGGAACTTGGTTCGATTCATATATCGTGTCTATTGAGGGTTAGTTGGAACTAGATATTATTTCATTACCTCGTCTGATTTTCATTTTCACATATTCTTTTAAAATTATGTTCTATATTTCTTATTTATGTATTATCTCTCCCAACCACACTGCATGAATTTATTTAACTTTTTGAAGCATTAGAAACTATTATTTTATAGGTTTAAACTTTTCTGAATATTCTCAACTAGAATTTTAAATATGCATGAATTGTATGGTCTCTCTCAATATAACTTTTTTTTTAATAATTTAGGTATATTATTCAAACTTACAGCTATGTATAAGAAAGCTCGTTATTGTTTCAATAAACATACAAGTGACCCTAAGAACGCGATGGCTGCTGTACATCAGATTTAAAAGTGAAAGATATGCAGAGCGTCGTTCATTTAGTAAATGAATCAATAACGCTAACGTTTCTTCTTGGCTGTTAGTATTGTGTACTCAACTTTGTATGCTCGAGAAATCACCTAAATTTCTGGAAAAATAATTTTGAATTATTTTTTCGAAAAATCTATGAATTAGGAAGACCAATCTGCCTTTGATATACGAGCTTATATCAAGACTTGATTGGACCTTCCTGGACACATTTGTTAGTGTGGAAATTGCTTATACATATTACTATGGAAAGTTATAATGTTATCGACCATATTGTTATATAAATTTTAAATTAAATCTAAAAACAAATTATCCTATTTGGTTCACGAAAAATATCTTTAATAAAATTAGGGAAAAACTAAATTCTATAGGTTTAATAATGAGTTCCAGGATTCTGCTGAATTTAGAAGACTGTGCTGAAATCAATAAAAACTCTTATAAAAATTATATTGAAACGTACCAATCTGATATTTCTTCCAATCCAAGCAAATTCTGGTCTAATAATCAAAAATGTTAAAGGAATTTGCTGATTTTCTACATATATTCCTGTATAAAGTCGTTTAAATGTCTCAATGATCAGATAAATTTTTGCCAGAAGCATATTAACAATTTTACAAAGGAAGTCTTGACTAATTGAAGGATATGAAAAAAAACTTATGAACCTGGGACGTGATCGTGTCACTGCTTTTTTTTTAAATATTGTATTACTATACTTGGTCGTCCTTAATCTCTTTTGATAAACTTATCTTTAAAATCTTGTACTATGCTAAAAATCTATTTACAATGTGAAAGATATAATATCCCCACAAACCAGCATGAGCTGAAAAGATAGATATACTGTTTCCGATTTTATTGCCGTGAGAATTTTGTTTTTTTTTCAAAAATATTAATTAGTCTCAAACGCATGTAATTTATATTTATTTTACCAAGGCAATCGACAGACTTGACTACACAATATTAAGCAAACTATTAATAATTAGATGTCAACAATCGAATACTAGAGCAACCAAAAACATTTCAAAACTTGGAATGAGATATTTGATCCAAAACTATTCAGTTCAGATTTTAAGGATATAAACACATTAAAGATAATAATATATTATTGCTTTGTTCCAGCTAAACTAGAAATGCATCTGTGATATGGAATCCCTATTATCAGAATCAAATGAAATAAAACACATCGCTAGGTGTTAAAAAAAAATAATTTTGTTTTTCTGGAATGCGGACGGGAATATTATGCCTTTCAGTTTCTGTATAAAATTATTCAAAATTATATTATTATGGTATGTACTAATTCATTAAAAAATTTAAGTTTTAACATCCCACAACTTTCATCAAGAAGTTGCCATAATTTTATTTTGATGTGCTTCTGTCACCGTTTCAAAAAATGATCTATTTTATACAAAGTGTAGTACAGCAAATCGTGCTAGCAAAAATTCAGATATTTTTATAATCAAAAACCTTTCTTTGAAAATTAGACATTTTCTAGTTAATTCACTTAATTTCAATATTGCTTATATATTCTTTTTTGCAATTTTTTTTCAGTGTTATTCTCTTATTGGGTTTATACCTAGATTTCAATATAAATAAACAAATACGGAAACAGAAAACATCGCCAATAACTATAAAAGTGTGAAAACTATACCCGATCTCAGCGCTAACCACCAAGCTCTCCTCATACCTATTGATAGTCAAGCAGAAACCTACAATACAATATAACCTGGAAAAATGTGATACAGTAAAAGTAAATAAGAACATGCCCATCCATATTCAAAACCATAAAATAATTAAAGAAAATATAGAAACATTCAAGAAAAAGCTTTCAGATACCATTATCAAAAACTCTCCAAAAACACAAGAGAAAAAGAAAACATATGAACTACCTCCATTTATATTAAAACTTATACAAAAATTAATATGAGAATACAAAATAAATAACTGAATTGCAAAATACAAAAATTCAAAAAACAATATTAACACAACTATTGTAAGAATTAATCAAGAGTATATATCAACCAAATAAAAGCTACAAGTTTTTGCATTTTAAATAAGTACAAAACTAGGCACAAGAACACTCAACAGCAACACCCCTACAAACACAACAAAACACAGACAAAGAGGGTTACTTTGAAATTCTTAATAAAGGAAATAACCCTGCACTCAAACATGACTAAATCACAAAAACAATACTGAAAATGGACTGACATCCATAAATACATAATTAGAATGAATGGATACTGTCTAACCAACCTATACTAGTCTGACTGCTGGAAACTAGGAAGTGTCATAACTAAATAAATCTAATCTAATCATCTCCAAAAGAAACGCAGATCAATCTGGAGCATAAAACGATTGCCCAATAATACTATTAAGTTACCTGGGGAAGAACTTGGAAAAATTAATTACCAAAGACTCCTGGAAGAAATCAAACAGAAAATATCAAAGTATCAATTTGGCATTAAAGCGAAAAATTCTACTATACACCCATTAATACTTGCAAATAAACTTCAGACATCAAAACTAAATGGAGACAAAGCTGCAGCATTATTTCTAGTCATTCAAAAACCTTTTGAAATTGAATATCTCTTAATATCTTATAAAAACTATTAAAAACAAAATCACCAATTGAAAAACTAGAATAAATGATCAAAAATACTCAAATGAATTTACATCAGAACAAGGACTACCATAAGAAGCACCCCTATCTCCTGTTCTCTACAACATATACTGTGCAGACATTTACAACTCAAACCCAACTACATTGATTAAGAAAACTATATCCTTCAATATGTGGACGATACCGCACTAATAAGCCATGCAAAAACAAAAAGTAGCAACAAATCTGTAAATAACGACAAATCATACACTAGTCAAATATCAAATATCTAGGCATAACCTTTGGCAGCAAACTTAATTGCACAAATATGAATTAGCGGCCATCAAACAAAACAAAGGAATTAATACCCAAGGGGCAGTAAAATATATAAATTTTATGCAGACTTATTCTGGAGTACACAATTATTATTATTATTAATACACAACTAATGACCAAAAAAATAGTACAAGTCACAGAAATAGTCTCTCAAAATAGAAATTCAAACCCTAGAGACCAGCTCCACAATTCTCCCGACCATTATATGAACTAACAAGAATCAAGCCAATTCCAAACTGCATGCAACAGCACAGAGAGAAATTTACAACAAAAGAAAGCAATGGGCAACTGTAAACAGCTTTGTCTTACATGAGACAATATAAGAATCAGGCGAAAACACCTTGAAGAAACTATGGGAAATAATCCAACACAACATAAAATAAATATATTCTGAAATCTAATAAAACAGATACTTTGTACATAATAATTATAAATAAAAATACTGTTATTTCTATAGGATGAAAGACCTCCTCCTTTGATGACCCTTTGACATTTATTAGTCAATAAAGTACTTTCTGATTGATCGATTTTAATATTTATGTAGGTATAGTAATTAAAAAAATCAAAATAACCCTAATTTGTCTCATTACTTACTTGAGTCCCTTTGGTAGGCCAAAGCAGCTGCCAGGGACTTAAATTAATACACAGCACATCAAACCCATGTTTTAAATATATATCAGCGTATTTGTAGGTATGTTTCTTTCTGGCCATCAACCAAGACAACATCACCAACATTGGTTTATCTTGAGGAGTGTCCAACTGCATATTTATCACTTTGCAAGATTTTTTTTCATTGCTGAGTAAACAAATGTTCTTTGTTACTTCTAATGATGAGATAAACCTCATTTGAACTGAGATCACAAATACTGAAGTCTACAAAAACAATCTTACTATTTTTCCAATTAAATCTAATTACAACTTACCAATTTCGAACGTTTCAGCGGTACACCGTCAGTAATATTTTTGAGTCCATTTCTTAAAGCGAAAGCGGTAACACGTTGCAAGGCCATTGTAATATGGTAAAAACTACGATAAAAACTATTCAACTAACTGTTGTCTGCCTCTATTGTAGTTTTATTGATAACGAACGTAAATTATAAAGATTCCCGACGTTGATAAAAAGTTATTTAAATGGGACCGATAATAAAGCAAACTGAAGATTAAACTGATCACGTAACAATTACATGTGCACTCAATGTACAAACTGTAGAGTCTGTTTTGCTTTCCTATCACAACCAGGAAACTCCTGTGAAGGTCGAAAAAGTCATTTTAATATTTGAGATTCTAATCTTGTTTAATTGACTATTAGTAATTGCTAGTCGCCAATAAAACATAAATTACTTACTATTTTTGTAAATATTCGATAAAAACTGATAATATAAACAAGTAATAAATAATTAATCTTTAATGTCAGTGTCAAACAAAAACGTTCTCAAATAAACTACATCAAAATGTAATAGATTTTTATATCTATGTTGTTATGGAAATGTTTATTTTTTGACGTTGTTGAAAGATATAACTCATTCAAAAACTGAAAATATTATGCAGTTCTTTATTTCTATTAAATATAAACAATTCAAATTCAAATTGGAGTTGATTAAAAAATTACGAATATCTTCCTCAATTGACGCAACTGATTGAATCAATTTTTAAATGCCGTAAATATTTGTTGGTTAGAATTTCAATAGTGAAAATGATTAATGCTAAGCAACATCCTATAAAGAATATTTCAAATATTATATAGCAATCGTAAATTCCAACAGATTGAAAGTTGCCCGCTTGATTATAACATTTCGGTTTTCTAGCTAACCTTTGTTGATTTCGAATACTAAGCCCCGCTTCAGTAACTCGCAATAGCCTAAAAAATATATTATATAAGTCATAGCTTCTCAAACTATGGGGCGAGTTCTACAAATTAAAAAAAAAAGAAAAGCTTTTTTATTGAAACTCGACAGAGCAGAAAATCCAGTTTCATAAAAATAAGAGGTAGAAAAAGGTAACAAAATCCGAATCACCTTGGCATTTATAAGGGAGTAGTTGTTGGGAAGTTCAATTCAGAAATGTGTTAAAGGTTTGTTTATCAAATTTTATTTTTATGAGGTGCTTGACGAAACATCTTATCAGTTCTTTTTCTTGTAGTGATAACCCGGTAGGTTTGCTGTCAAATTTATTATAACCCAGCTTCAATCAGGCAATTTGACGTCATCTTCTGTAAAGAAGTATCTGATATTTTTATTTAAATTTTCTAAACGACCTCCCACAGTCTTTAGCATAACAGCATTGTGATTGTCTTCCAATAGAAAATCGTGCATAAATTCAGACAACGATATTTCAAGACAGTTTTCTTTTAATTTGTTATTCTATAATTGCATTTTCTTACAAAAAGAGTCAATATTTTCACTCAAATCAAACATATTTACATTATTTCTTTGGAGTTGACGTTTAATTGTATTAAGTTTTTCAAAAATGTCTACTAAATAAGAAAGCTTTATTAAAAACAATCTGTCGTAGAATTCTGTTAAATGCTTATAGCCCTCCTCGCTCAAAAATATCACTATTTCCTTTTTTAGTTCTTAGAAACGCTTGACCATCTTACCAAGTGGTAACCATCTGGATGAAGAATAAAACGGCAAAGATTTATGCTCAGCTTCAATATCTTCACATAGAATATTCTTGATTTCAGTGGCCTGCTTTTTATATAGTTAACTACATCAATAACTACTGTGAAAACCATAATGAGGCCAGGAATTAGCGATTTAGGCTTCTCGATGTCCAGTTAATTTCTGAATATTGTATTGTATTTACCAGACACGGCTATGGCTCCATCGGTGCAATATCCAACACAATTTTTCCAGTGCAAAATCGTCTTAGTACTGACAGAGGAATATTGTCAAGTTTTCACCAAACATTGTTTCTAAAATGTTTCTTATTGACTGCTAGCATTTTATGAAAATTATACTTCTGATAAAAAATCATACGGTTTATATGAATATGTGAAATATTCTTTGTGCAACTTTTCTAGAAGCCTCTTGATTTTTTTTGGTTTCATACTACATGCAGCCAATACTTTTAAACAAATAACGTATTGAGGTTTTTCTTCGCCACTTACTTCAAGGCTCGTAAAGCCGAAATCCTCACTGGAACACCAGTCTTAAAAGTTTCTTATGTAAAAGTTACGCACCAACAACAACCGTAAATGCACTTCTCTATTTATAGCCGCGTTGCATGCTTCAAACCAGACAGTTTGATAATCCTCGGTACCTGAGGCGAACTTTCCGACAGCATCTCCGGCGCGCTAATCAGCCTTGCCTAGTGCCTAGTCACTAGTGGAATTTGAATTCCTACGGGTTAGCTCTTAACTTGCATCATTGAATGAAGCAAGCGAAATTGTTAGGGGGTATCAATTACAAAAAATTGAGAACCCATGTTACCGATATTTAAGTTAGTTAAACTAAAGAGTCCTAAATGTAGAGAGTAGCTCATACTTGGGACTAAAAGGGAAATTTTTCAAAAACCAGAATTAATATGGCAATAAAAGTTTCCACGAAATTTTTGTGTAGATTTCAAATATATAAAGAAAATTGACAATCTTTATTCGTTTTATTGCTATAACAAAAAAAAATTGGAAGTTGGACTATAAAACTTGAGATCTACAAAAGGGACCTTAATTTCCCCATAAGAAATATAACGTAGGAAGTTAAGGGCTCTTTTCATGATTACTAAGGTAGCAATTCAATTTAAAATTAGTCCATTTTATAAATTGATTTTTAATAGGCAATTCAAAATAAACGCTGTTCATTAGTTATATTGCGACTTATTTCTTATCAAATCTAGATTAAAAAAATATTTTTGATAAAAGCCTATTTTTTGAGTTAGTAGAGGTTGAAAAAAAATTTCACTTTTCTAATTCATTTATTGACTTAGAATGATCTGTTTAGTGTTAAGGACAATCAATATATGTCAGAACAGTCTTACCAACTGTGATCAGAAAATCGAAAAAAAATTTGCCCAAACTCACATTTTTGCATCTCCTGTAAAATATTGCCTGAAAAGGACCCGTTTTCTTCAGGACGATCATTATGATCACTCCATCAAATTTCATTTGTTATTTAATGACCGTATTAGCAACAGCAATGTTCTAATTATAATTTACAATGTATTAAAAGTATTTGACCACAACGCTACGTTTTTAGTTGAAAATTCCACTGTACAGCTAAAAATAAAACAAACAGATCTCCAGCTCACTCTTATACTAATTATTTCTTTCGTCAAATGCACACATGCATCACAAAGTAAAATGCAATAACTAAAAGTTTTTGAACTCTCCATAGATTATAAGGTTTCCTGGAGACGACCAATAAAATTGATCATTGATGGGACTCACTGACCGTCTATGGAGACAAATGACGCAATTATCAATTGAATAACGACGATTGATAGTGTAACTAGTAAATTGACAACCGTTTCGTGAGTTCCACAACAACCAGAAAAAATTGATACAATTATTGAGGTAAACACAGCAAGTTTTTTGATAGAAATGATGTGATGATTGAAGTTTGATCAATCTCACCTTCAATTAATTGTCAATTGCTATTGTCCGTTTCAATTGATCGCTTCCGGGGCACAAAGAAACACTCACTCTCTCACAAGCTTTTGACCGATAAACATCTTGCAAAATATATTTTTTTGACCATCAACACCGTAACATCAACAATAGATTACAAACTTTAGACACGACAACTTCAACATTTATAAGAAGAAAACTATTTAATGATTCATTACTTAGGATTTGCCTCTTAAAAAAGCTAAACAAAAGTTTAAAGTAACAGCAAACTTCGGCAAATAGTGAGTAGAAATAAGAAGTGTTAAATGAAAAAATCTGGTAGTGTACAGAAGCTGTATAGAGTTGTTTGATAAATTTTGAATTTATATAAAGAACTTTTTAATGTTAAAGTTGTTTAATAAACCAAAGGTGATTTAGAAGTTGTGAATTTTCGACCTGGGAGTGTACGTTTTCTGAAAAAAATTTAAGTTTATTATAACCAAATGAAATGTCTCCGAAACAACTGTCAAGATCACAGTTTCGGAAGATAAGACCAAAAAATATTACAAATAAAAAAAGACACAAGTAATATCTTCAGGTATTTAAAAAATGAACGATTATTGTCCCGGCAATCAGTGATTCCAAGTATTCCTTCTACTTCTCCTACAAGTACCGAACGAGTGGAAATAAAGGATTCTAATTCGGACGATTCAAATACAAATAAGTTATTTGAAGAATCATGAAATACTGAAAAACCACTCAACATACCAGTTGATTTCAATGACTCTTTATATGGTGAATAATGAGAAAAATATCAAAATATTCATTGAACGGGGACCTGCTTAGGTGATGATCTCGCTTTTTATCCAATAATTGAGGGTGATCGACCTTTCATGGTACATAAAGATTTTGCCGAATGGAAATAGGTGGCACAGGAACTGGCTTATTTATTGTAAGGGCTTTATTGTGTTTTCTATGATTTCTCTTTTCTGGGAAAAATGATGTTTGGACCATACATTATCGCGAAAGGCAACATCTGAATTCTCCATTTCCCAGTCATAAAGTTTCTCTCAATCAAAGACAAAACTACAAAAAATTGGGAAATTTTGAACAGAGTTTGAATATTGGCGGATTCATAGATGAGAAAGCGATCCTACATGAAAAACAATAATAAAGGCATATCTTGAAGATTATTCTGTATGAGATTCTTCACTGCGTTAAGAATAATAATGCTCTTAGGGGTATTTCTGAAAAAATAGGAGATCCGAATTAAGGAAAATTTTTAAACACAATTAAGGTCACAAGCCGTTATGATCCCATAATAAAAAGTCACATATAATAAAAGACAGGTTTCTTATTTCTGTCATAAGATACAAGGTACATATCATAGGCAACATACAGAAAGCCGGATATTTTTCCATCTTATTCGACTGTACACCAGATGTATCACATCTACAACATATTTGCAAATATGTTGAAATATATTCTAATAAGTAGCATCGAGGAGAATTTTTTCGATTAAGGAAATAGTGCTGGGATAGTGCTGGAAATATGGCCGGCAAATATAACAGTGTTCAGACTAGACTTTTGGAAAAAACATGAATTTGTAATATTTATTCCCTTATCAGCACATGGATTGAACCTAAAAGGATTTCATGCTGCCCAGGTTTCATCTAAAATAAAGATTTTTTTTGGACAGTTCAGCAATTATTCCACTTCTTTTTGAATTAAATTATGAGATAGAATTCGCTTAAAAAGAAATTGAAAGGAAGTATTAAGGGATCTAGTGCCACACAATGGTCCACCAAATATAATTCCGTTCATACTTTACGAACGCAGCTTAATTGTGATGGAAGAAATGTCTAGGGAAAGTTTATTGAATAGAGACGTCTAAGAAGGCGCAAAACTTTTGTTAAAACCCCTTAAGCAATTTACTTTAACTGTTATTTAAGAAAAGGATAATTTAAGTAAAAAGTGAGATAAAATATGTCTGTTTGTTTTATTGTTAGATGTAAAGTGGAAATTTCCGTTAAAAGTTGCATTGTCAATATGTTGAATAAGTAAAAATTTTGTTATAAGTCTGGCATGTTGTAAACATAATAAATTAGAGGTACAAGAAATTTTATGGAACGAGATAAAATTTTCCTGTTTAAGAATTTCTAACACAGGCTGGTACTGGAGTGATATGGTCACACTAAATGAATTCATTGAACATTTCAAATAAAACCTTTTTTTCTCACCCAACTTTGAAGAATATTTTATATTGCGAAGACTTTGGCACACCATAGTACTGAGCAAACTGAAAAAAATATAAATAGTAAGTGTCATGTATCTTTTTATTATAATAGTAATATGTCTTACACTCATATATCCTGGCAATTCCTGAAGTTTGCAAATATCATAATTCTTAAAAGTTTTAAGAATATTATTGTATGCAATGCCCGTGGGAGTGTGAAAGGCAAAATTTCCCCTCTGGACTTTCTTTAAGCCATTTTCCAAACTTGTGTGAATGTTTCCAGTTAATTTTTTCTTATACAATTCCCTTAACGCTGGATCTCTGTTAACCTACAACAAAAATCAACTGATTGAGTGCCCCCTAAAGAGATTTACAAAAAATTCCTTACATGGTACCAATCAATGATGAAACTTATATTAACTCCTCCACATTCAAATCTGCTATCAACTAATTGTCGAATGGAGGCAATAGGTACCGTAGATTGTAACAAAACTAGTACATATCCCGAATACGCAGCATAAAGAAACATGAAAGCAGTGAAAAATATAAACAACAAACATCTTCCAGAATACAGTCCCGATACTACAAGAGTTCCTAAAAAAATAATGACTATAGGTCCTTAAGAACGAGGATGTAATATAAGAGAGAAAGAAGAAGAAAATTTAAAAATTACCTTGTTGACATAAAGCTTCAAATGATAGTAAAGTAGCATCACTAAAAGTGTATTTCATTTTCTTGCTATCCTAGAAACAAAATAATTTGCCAAACGTTTAAAGCTAACTAAAGTTTTTAATATTAATTTAGTCGTTAAAATATGTAATTTATTTAAAAATTGCACAATTTTTTTTAAATTCAATTCAATATTCCTAAATAATTGGCATATAGAATTTTCTTAAACCAACAAAATGAACTTTAGCTGTTTGTGATACGGTGGTTATGTGCATAGGGTAAGTTTTTTTTGTTATTTTGAATTACCTCTTGAGACATTTCCCAATTTAACAATGGATATAAAGCAAAACTAAATATAAGTAAGGAAATCAAGGAAGCTAGCCAAACAGGTCCAGTAAATGTCATAAAGTAAATATTTTTCACATAAGACATCGAAGGTTTCTGTAAAATAAAACTGGTTCCCAATGTTGTTGATTTTGTTATATAAGTGACTGTACGTGACCGGTCTTCGCTAACAACCAACGAAATGCCTAAAAAAAAAAAAAAATTATACGTTGCACCGTCAGCTTTAATGTTAATCTTACCTGTGATGTCTCCAGTACCATATGCCATGTCCTTAATCAAACCGTAGTATTTACCGGTAGTATGATTGAAGTGGCCATATTGTTTATTTAGTCGAATTGAGTACGAGGCGTTGTAAAATTCCACCAGTTTGAGAACATTAGGAAAATCTTCAAAAAAATACGGTTCATCTTCTGTTACGTCCCTAAAAACCATCAGTGGACTATGTAATATGAAATTATATTTAACAAACAAAGAAAGTTGTTCTATCTAAGGTCTAATGACTAATAGATAACGTGCGTTTGTTTTAAGGCACACATCTCTAAATTAAGTTCTATGTTTGAGATAGTCACTTATACTTTTTCTACTTGAAGTTTATTTGGGTATTTACATTTTAAGGCAGAAAGATCAGACAACCCAGTTTCACAAAGATAAGACGTAGGAAAAGATAGCAGAATTTTAAGCTCGCAGGCACTATACCAATGAGCACGAGGTATAGTGGAGATATGCCGTCTTTCGGAGGAGACGTTAAACTGTCGGTGCCGAGTCCATGGATGTTGGGCTCGTTAAAGATCCCTACCTCGGGTTGGAATACCTGAGGATTCGGCAAAATTTTATCAGCCCTGGTCGCAGAACTAGACCGACGTTAAATAAAAACAAATAAATAAATAAAATAGCAGAATTCGAGTCGCCTTTAATAAGGGAGTAGTCTTTCGGAAGTTCAGTTTAGAAATTTGTGAAAGATTCGTTAATAAAATTTGATTATTAGGAGGTGCATGAAGAAACATCTATGAGTTGCTATTCTTATTATAGCCAGAGCCCAACAGATGTACTAGTCAAATTGACTTAAAACCCAGCTCCAATTGGATAATTTGACATTATCATCTGCAAAGAAGTATTGCCTGATATTCTTACTTAACTTTTCTAAATGATCTCCCACGGTTTGTAGCATCACAATGCTGTGATTCTCTTCCAACATCAAATATATTTACATTACTTCCCTGGAGTGAAGATTAAGCGTATTAAGTTTTTCAAAAATATCCACTAAATAAGAAATTTTCATTAAAAATAATTTATCGTAGAATTCTGCTGAATGCTTTGATCAATCAAAAATATCACTATTTCCTTTTTTAGTTGTTAGACACGCTTGACCATCTTACCAAGTGATAACTATCTGGATGAGGAATAAAACAACAAAGATTTATACTCAGCTCTAATATCATCACATACAACAGAGAACATTCTTGATGTCAGTGGTCTGATTTTTACATAATTAACTATTTCAATAACTACTATCACAACCATGTTTAGTCCAGGACTTAGAGATTTAGATTCTAAGTCTTCCCGATGAATCATACAGAGTATCTAGATAATTTCTGAAAATTCCTTCTTTACTAGCGCTTGTAAACTTTTGTATTCACCATAGACTGATTGGGCTCCATCAGTGCAAATCCCCACAGAATTTTTTCAATGCAAATTCGCCTTAATAATAGCATCATTTTTAATCTTGATAAAATCGGTGACTGTAGTCCTTCTTTCAATTAGTTTGCAAAACAATAAATCTTGGCATATTGTAGAAACTTAACAGAATCTGATGTAGCCAATCAAATGGGACTTATTAATGGAGTCGGTTGCTTCGTGTAGTTGTACAGCCACCAATTTTCCAGTAAGCTCAGATTCAGGATATTGCTGAATATTAACTGATATATCGTTAATTCTTCGACACATTTTACAGAGGAATATTGCCAAGTTAGTTTCACCATTTTTTCTAAAATGTCCCTTCAAGCGAGTCAAATAAATTTTTCTTCAATAGTGTGTGGCTTTTAACATTTAGCTAGTTTACAAAACACTTTATAAGATACCAAGAAAGCTTTCTCATTTACTGCCAGCACTTTATGAAAATTTCATTTCTGTTTTTAGAATAATATGTTTTACCTTAAAAAAATCATGGGGGTTTATTCACATATTCTTCGTGCAACTTTTCTAGATACCTCTTCAATTTATTTGGTTTCATGCTATCTGCAGCCAGTATTTTTAAACAAATAACGCACTGAGATTGTTCTTCGCCACTTACTTCATATTATTTTCGTATTTTAGATTTTGGACGATACCCACTTGGACCTGTCGATGTACAAAAAATTATTCACATTTACAACACACAACAATGCGTAGCGTTGGAACACCAGACTTAAAAGTTTCTTGTGTAACACTAGGGCGCTCGTTGAAATAACTAACAACTGCAAATGCACTTTCCTATTTATAGTCACGTTGCGTGCATGAATCCAGACAGTTTAATAAGCTCCGATACCTGACGCGAACTTTCCGACAACATTTCCGGCGCGTTAGACAGTGTTGCCTAGTGCAATTTGAATTCAGTCAAAAATTCGTTTAACTTTAAACTTACCGGACGTCATCAAAATTAACAAGTAAACTGTTGTTATTATTCACAACAACGTTAATGACAATTTCATAATTTTGAAAGTTTCTGCGACGCTGAGTTTTTGGCATATTTGGATGAAAGTAAGCCATTCCGTTTTCTTTCGACCAATTAGCGTACTGTACCGACACTAAAAATCCAAATCCAGGGTAAATAATATAAACAAGTGATAAACTGCATAATTTTACTTACTACAAGTACTTGTCATACCAATTTTATATATTTCAAAAATTTCTACATTTTCTCTTTTGAATGGTGCTAAAAGTACCTCACTACCAGCCAAAATTCTACATGTACATAAATAATTCTTGATATCGTCGTAATCCTGTGCAACAACCAAAAAAATGTGCTTTAAAGGATATCTAAAAACATCCACCTTGTCCATCTAAAATTCGGAAAGTTTGAGGATTACTGCTTCCTGAAGATCGCGTCATTTTTGGGACATTAATTACTCAACGTTTCGCCGTCGGCTTCTTCAACAAGTGAGAAACATCTGATAGACGTGTTTCGTCACTGGCTATGTTGAGTAGTTGAGATACCGTGCACATCTCACCTCCTAAAGAAGCAGCTTATGATAAACGACGAAACGTTTTGAGTAATATCTCAAAAATGACCCGATCCTGTGGGCGCAGTAATCCTCAGATTCACCCTGGCCGTGGCAGCCTACGAACTTCAGAAAGTTAGATTAATTTCGCTGTCGTGGCTACTACTTTCATCATATGAATGTTAAGAAATTATACTTACGTATGAAATGAATTCAATATATTGTCCACATGAATGTATATCTATTATATTCCAGTTTCTTGGGGAAAAATTATTAAACACATTTTTCGTCGGATCTGAGGAGTTTCCGTGTACTTTTATGCCTATAAAATTATCCAAATGGTTTTTGTCTATTAAAAATGACTTTATAATCCCTGAAATTATAAGAAACATTTTATATTCGTTTGAGAGTCCAAATTCTATTGAAATATGAAAGTAAAGACAACAATAATTATCTACCGTCATTTTCACACGTGAATATTGTTAACATAACATTCCGCTTTAAAAAGAATTCTGTTAAAAATTGAAATTTTGTATCAAGAGCTTTAGCAAAGCTAAAAAATATCAACAGTATTATTAAAAGTTTCATCTTAAATAACAGTTTGTTGGAACGAAAAATCCCTCTTACATACTTATTTCTCTGATAGCTATTGACAACTTAATGTATAGATATTTTCATTCAATTTGAACTATAATTTTATAGATAGTTTACTTGTCTTCAACCCTTTAATTTCAATAAATATACATTAAAATTTAATTCATGTACCTGAATACGGAAGCTGGCTAAATAACCTATTTTAATAGTGGCCTAATAAACATTTAGTGGCCGGATAGCCGTAAAAACTAGACCAAAAATTTAAGTCGAACTTTTAAATGTATAGCAGATCTGATAACCTGTTTATGTAGAACATTTAATAAGTTAAATTTTGATATTTAATTGTTAAGATGGATAAAGAAGCTCAAAATATAATATCAGATCACAAAAATCCCATAACAAAAACAGCTGTAACGGGACCTAAATTATTTTTAAAAGACTCAAGTAATGAAGCCATGGAAAAAGTATCTGCAAATTTAGAGAACTTGCAAAAAATATTAATGCATCAGAAAGTTGAGAAAAGGTAAAAATTTGCAAAAAAATCATTCAGTTGATAAAATTTTTGTTTCACAGATGTGCTAGAGCTAAAGCCGAATGGCAAATGAGTACCCATTTAGCCAAAGTAAGTAAAGTTGTTAAAGGGTTATTAGAACATTTTGGTTACCAAGACAAAACTGGAATTTATATGTATCCGGAAGAAATGCTATTTTTGGTTGAAACAGTGAGTTATTGTTTTATTTTTTTTTAAGATTCTAATTTTTCTTGTAAATTAGAACAGATTGGAAATATCTATAGATACAATCCCATTATCAGTTCAAGAATGCTACGATATTGCTTTAAACACGCCTGATTTTAGTTTAAATAAATACAGGGTGTTTAAAAAGCTTGTGTTAAAGGGATATAAAGTAATGAGGAGTGAGGAAATATGTAGGAGAACAAATAAAGAAACTATCACTGAAACTTTTAATATGAAAAAAAGGAAGGCTGAACAATTAGAAAGTGATTCAAAAAGGACAAATATTAGTTCTTCCAGTGAAAAAATTGAAGTTAATAAAATTTTTGAGGAATTGAGAAAAAACGCACCTCAAAGTTACACACCAGGTAAAAATGGTAATCCGGCTCCAGATTTTTGTATTTTTCTTCAAAATAATAACAGTAGAGTTAATTGGGATTATAATTTGTATATTTGGTAAGTTTATAATATTATTGTTTAATTAAATATAATTATTTCTTTTTTTCAGCAAAGATTTTGTCTTAGATGAGCTGAAAACTGATCACCCATCTATTTATGCAATTTGTAGCCCTGATAATATTTCTTTTTATAAAATAGGAACTGTGAATGTACCTTGTAATAAATATACATGAAACTTCCTAATATATTTTTAAGAAAGTGGTTTTATTTATTTATAATACAAATATAACAAAATTACAACAAATACCAACAATTCGATTAGTTACATACTAAAAACTACCATATATATATATATATTTGTAACAAAAAAAATTTAGATAGAAATTATCGTCCCTATATCAAGTATGCATTGCTAGCATATTAAGCTCCTATGCATCATTAACACATTAAAAATGCATTCTGCAGCTTAAATGCCCACCTGAAGCCCAAAATAATCAATATAACTGCACTAAAATTACTCAGTATCTATTTGCATAATTTTTGAATATTGCAAAACAAAACTACCCACTTTTTTCAATAATAAAGCTTTGTATATTTTTTGTATTCTAAGGGTATAAGTCTATTAAATTGACTTGTATTCATTTGATCACTATGAGTGAAAAACTAACATAAAATGTATCATTGAGATACATAATTCATAACAAAATTTTAACTTACAAACTAAAAACTTTGGAAAAAGTATCACATTTCCTTGAAAACATTAATTAGTGACTAGAACAAATTCTTAAAAGTCAATAGGCAAAATCTTACACCAATTTCAATTCAATCAATAAAAATGTATTTCGTTATACCTTATTAATATGAAAACTTCTGCAGCTTTTTAAACAAGTCCGATGACATAATAATAATTGTTCTGAATTCACTTATATTTCTACTATGATTACATCAGATATTTTGATTTTATGTCTTCTAAATTTTTTTGACATTTATTTAAATTCCATAATTCTTCTGAAGTCTTAGACCTTTGTTATGAAATTTTCGTCTTACTTATGACATTTTGTGAATTAATTAATTCATGAAGTGAAGCATTTGGATTTCATATACTTTCAAAAAACTTTAGATGGCTTTTAAAAGCTCTATAATTACTTTATTAGATTTCTAAACTATTTATTTCATTTCGTCAATATTCATAAGCATTTTAAAACTGTTTCAATTTTATAAGGCTTCTCTGAAGTTCTTTAGGCATTTCTAAAGTTCTATAAATCTTCTAAAGCCTTTTATAGGAGATTTCAGAAGCATTATCATGACATCACAAGACTCCTTAACCCCTCTCTAATGATTTTAAACATCTTTTTGGAACTCTATTATGATCTAATGTGACTTCTGGAGCGTAAACCAGTCTCATTAGGGTTTTTGAATATAACTAGTTTTCTGAAGACCTGATCTCTACTGTACTTATGAAGTATTTTAGACATTTTAAGATATTACAAAGCTTTATAAGACTTTCTGAAGTTTTTTGACTTTAATTCCACTGTTCTTCTGACTGTTAATATTTTTTTTTAAGTATTTTGGATCTCTCTCAAGTTATCACAAAGTTCACGAAGCCATTCGTTTGACTCTATAAAGCATCATGAGGAACTCTTTTGATTTGATATAACTCCAAAGGCTGATTATTCATGTCTAATGTTTTCCATAAGCATCTTAGACCTATATTAAGAGTACCTAAAACTTCTTTGATAACTTCTAAATTCTTGTTAATGATTTTTGGTGTAAGATTTTTTATAAAAAATAATTGTGTTTAAGCCCAACCAAAATTGATGCCTGTCATTTGGTAGAAATGATTGTTAAAGGGTCTATAGAAGTCTCTGAGTCTTTGCAACACGATTGGGTTAACATAAGGATGGTTGCGGCCCTTCGTTTTGCCCAAACAATGAGGGGCCGAGTGACCTTCGCTTTTAAACAAACAAGGAAACCCTTTGGTCGAATTGAAATAGAAATGTTTCTCCGTAACGACCCTTTTGAGCCCTAAGAAATCCTGGACGCGCCTCAATTCGATCGCTGGGTCTAAAACTAGACGTTCGCCACTGACAAAGAGAAGTTGAGAGAGAGGAAAAAATTTCAGCCACCTTGAAAGATATCTAGAAACGAAATAACTGTAAAGAGAAAACATGACTGGGGTGGGTACTTACCTTGAATAAATTCCTAATTTGATGGGGCCCCAAGAAGTATCAATTAAGCTGCCGATGGAGCCGTTGACGAACACCAGCTGTTCGAACGGTTTCATATCGATCTTCTTGGAAATGGCTTGAGCATAATCAGATATGGCCCTAGTGACGGGGTCCCTAACGACTACGAGTAACTTAGTGGAGGGATTCATCAGGTGTACTCTACGGGGCGCTTCTCTGGTGATGAAGTACGACGGGGTCTTTTCTATGGTAAGCTGACCCTCTAAGGTGGCGGGCATGTGCGATCGATACCACTGGAAGCCCCGCATGTAATTCTTGTCGAAAAAGTGGACTTCGCTGCCCGCCGCTCGGACATCCGGGTGAATCCGGATGAATTCTAGTAGGGCCCGGGTGCCACCTTTTTTTACGCCTACAAATAACCATTGAAAGTCCTTAATCTTATTTATATACGGATCCACGATTTACAATAAATGTAATATAAAAAAGAAGAATAAAGTGCCTGATATATATATTAATTATGTAAAATCACTAAAACCAATTTATAGTACAAAAAATCAGTGTCACAACGTAACAAAAAATATTATATCATCACATATAAGTAAATGTTAAAAATTACACATCCATTATGTCACAAATTATATAATATTTAAATGATTGTTAGTATTAACTAGCAGTTATTTTTATCACATGTAAATGATGTTAATAAAATTTTACCAATAATTTACATATGCAGGTTTTAACTTATTTCACTGAAAAAAAAAATTAAAACAAATTCATTTTCAGTTTGGTTCAATGGTAGATTAAAGCAGTTAACTTAATATAAAAAACTTTCTTCTCAATATTATAGAAACTATTTGAGTAACATTGAAAATAACATTATGTTTGATACTAAACATTTTTGGAAGTTTATAAATAATAAACGAAAATTTTAGTGTTTTTTCTGATATGTTTTATGGTGGTAGTACTGGTTATAATACGATATAGTTAATTTATTTGGCAATTTTTCATCAACTACATAAATTCTAAAATTAATAATATATATATATAATCAATTATTATTAGCGGATTTCTTATGTTTGGAATAGTTATTGACCTAAATGATGCCTCTTTTTTACAAAATGATCTTAAATCTTTAGCCAGGTAGTGTGAAGTAAATATGGTTTAGGTACATGTAAGAAAATGTTTTAAGATTACCTTTGGTAGGTCAAGGGAGCTTGTTCATTATTGTGATAAAATAAACAACGTACCTCTACAGGAACATAATATTATTAAATATTCAGGAATAAATTATGATTCTAAATTAACCTTTAACCATCATATTAATGAAACTACAACTAAGGCATTAAAGATGTTAGGTTTTCTTCTTAGAAATAGCAATCAGTTTTCTTTTTATACTTTAAAGATGCTGTATTTTAGTTTAGTGCGTTTAGTTTTGGAGTATTGTTCTCTTATTTAGCCTTTTCTATAAAATACACATATTGGATGCATTGAGAAAGTTTAAAAATTTTTTTTGATAGTATGCATACACAAAATGGGTTTCACTAGACAACAAAACAAAATTGATTATATATTTTCAATACTTAACATCTCGTCACTACATCACAGAACGTTGGAAGTAGATTTGTGTTTCTTTTATAACATTTTTACAAATTACAATTGGTAATTACATATATTGCTAAGTAATTATTGTATATTTATGTAAATAAAATTGTTTATTTTATTATTATCAGAGTTTTAATTGGTACACCTAGACGCCGGCATCTATATGTATAACTTAATATGAAGGTTGAATAATTACATAAATAGAAGTTATAAAAATACATTTTAAAAACATTATCCATTTTTTTAGCAACAAACTTATATATAAAATATTAAATAAATTTTGACAAATTTTCATAGTTGCAGCTAATGAACTTTTTAGCATTTTTAGAAAATGACTTTATATTTTTAATTTGTTTTATATTACCAGGTAAAGTAACATTTTTCTTCCTGCCGTGGTGAGAAACCTTAGGTTGCCATCATATTTAAAAAAAAGGTCTATTTAATATTTTTTTATGCCTACACCAGGTTATATATGTGTGAATTATATCATTTTTATTATATAATGCTCCGACATTAAGGATAATCTCGCTATATAAGAGGACTGTTGAAAATAGTCTATTTTTATGTTTTTTAATTTGAGAATGCAGTTCTGTATTATATACAATGACTTTATTGGATTTTAATATAAACTACCCCATACAATTATTCCAGATCTTATTAATAATTCAACTAATATTTGATATATCGTCATCAAACATTTCTTATTCAATATATTTCGAATAGAATTTGTGAATTAGTTTTCTGATTTTTTTGTTAAATATTGGATTTGACGGGTCTATTTCAGATTTTTATCTATTATTACACCTAAATATTTAGTTGTGTCTGTTTCTTTTATGTTAAAGTTTGGAGTATCGATATGAATCTCATTAAAGTTAGGTTTTTTTGCATTAGTTAGTAGTTTATATACGATTTTAGAAATGTTCAGTGATAATTTATTCATGTCAAACCAAATTTTTGACAATTTTTATTCCTTTGAACAGAATTCCATGTGTTGCTCTCAAATAATAGAACTGTGTTATCTTCATGAGATATTGATACACCCTTAATATCTAACCGTAACAGTGACTTAATATAAATAATAAACACTAAAGAACCTAGGACAGTTCCTTGTGAAACTCCTATTTTTATGGTAAGCATATCACTATGTTCATTTCTATTTTTTTTTATCTTTTAGATAGCTTTCCAAGACTTAACAGTGCTCTTCTTATTCCGTAACTTCCAAGAACATTTAAAAGTTCTTTGTGGGAAACACTGTCAAATGGTTTTGCCAGGTCGATAGAAACACCTATATTCTTGTTGTTATCTAAGCCACTTTTTATATTTGATATTGTTATTTCAAAAGGAAATCTTTAAATTCCTGAGTTATTATTATTAAGTTTAGTATGTTTTAATGAACATGGTAGTAGTTTAAAGTTATTTGGAATAACTACAAAAACATTTATATAAAATTAATTTTTGTATAAACCATTTTGTTAACACATCTTACTCTTTGTACATGTTGACGTTATTTATTTGTAAAAATGATATATACGTAAATAAATAAATAAAATGGATGTCCGTATTTTTGTGTGCTATCTGGGATGTTAGATCCTTTTTTAAGAGAGTAGTACTTTGTAGAAAAAACGTCCTGCCGATTCAGAGCTGTTCCTAGTACAGGAAGTAAGTACTTGAGTACAGAGTACAAGTACTTTTTATAGGAAATATTTAAATACAATGTACAAGTAATTATGTATTTGAGTAATTTTACAAGTCCCGCGTACTAAACACTAATGGGGTTCTAAACTCTACTGATTTAGTTAATTACTTTTTTCTAGTTGTTGGAAAAATTTCAAGGTTATTCCTTCTCAAAAGTATAGAGAAAATTATAAAAAATAGAAGCTATTTCACATTCTCCATAATACATATTCTCACGTGGATGTTAGTATGAGAAACAAATTTGTTTTATTTATACGTACCTTGTACAAATGTTACAAAAAACTACTATATATACCATGTGTTTTTTATATAATGTACTTGGTGAAAGTATTGATATTTTTAATTGTTCAATTAGAAGCATGAAATCTTATTTTTGTAGCTAATTGTTTCTAAGATGTTCTTTATTTATATTTATTTAGAATTTCTGCTTCTTATTTGTCTGTTTCCTAATATTTGCTTCCTTTTCTTATTTTTAATAAATACTTGTTTTTTATGTTTTGTAGTGCTGTAGTCTTGTTTTGTAATTGGTTTTACTATAGAACAGTATATGAAATAAATAAAACAAATATATATATATTGTGGGGTAGAGCCAAATTTTTAATTGTATCTGAGTTTTCTCTAATTATCACAATCCTTTTCCCTTATATTCAATATCATAGTTTATTATTTATACAAGAATAAATTATCTGATTCTGATTATTTGCACATTTCATATACTTCGAGTACATTTTGGGGTAATCAAATACTCTGAAATGTACTTGTGTACTTGTTTTATGTCTAAAATGCTGCAACTAAACGTAAAAGTACAATCAAAGTATTGTACTTTTGGACTGAGTGCCAAGTAATGCAAGCAAGAAAATATGGATTACCTTACCTATTATTAATGCACTTGGTAATTGCTGCTCAGGTCTGAGACCTTGTTCTCGAAAAAATTTGTATTTCGGGGATATGTCAGTTTCATTTTCTTCTATTAGTGACACTACACGAACAGAAGCCGTATAGTGAACTAAAGGTATCTCATTTACAATTACTGGATGAGCATGCCACTAAAACAATAACCCGCAATGATGATATTTTTAATAAATAATATATTCATGACTTACTTTGGGTATTGCTTTGGATAGACTGGATATTACACAAGAATTGAATACAAAAGTTACATACAATGATATAGTTGCTAACAATACTAAAGATAAAATAATTTTTTTGGAAATTAGCAATTCCATAGTTTTGTCTTTACATGAATGTATATATCACATCTGAAATTAATACCTAGTGATTATTGCAAATTACAAAATGGAAATGATCTTTGAATTATTTATATCACATACTTTATTTTTGTTGAATTAATTATCCGATAGGCGGCTTCATTTTTGAATTAAATTGTTTTTAAATAATGTACCAAAATTTGACAATATTGACAAAACACCAAAGCAATGAAGTTTGCGACAGGTTAAAACTTGACAAATTGTTCGTTTATTGCTTATCCAGTAAGAGACCACGACCTGTGGTTATCTTTGTTCAGAATAGCCAATACAAAATTCCGGTATTATTTTTTAGATAAAGGGTGTACAAACTGGTTTCTATGCCTTCTATTTATTTAACTTTAATGCATTGTTAACAATTGTTTTAAACAAAATACTGTTGATTTGGTTGTTATGGAATTCGAAATCCCTTTATTTGAAAAACAAATTCCACTATTTTTCATGACGTTTTGATGTCAGTAACTACTTCAGCTTCCCGCTCTTGAAGTTTACATTATTGTGGGTGTATTAATTGTGGTGAGTTAATTATTGAAACAAAAAAGTTTCCAATCGATATAAATAACAATATTATTAATCGTACTTTCAAAATTCTATCTACTATTTGATTTAAAATATATCGAAAACTGACAGTTGACAAGGTGCTTGTCAGAAGGCAATAATTTTGTCTAGAATCTGCTGTAAAATTACATGTGGTGGAGAACCGTTTTGTGAAGCCGGTTAAATTTATATAGCACACAAAGAGGAATCCTGGGTTATAGAAGACTTATACGAGTCAAAAAATGCACCAAGAAACGTTACAACTAATCCAAGTACTAGAAAAAACCGTTTCACCTGGTGAGTATCGCTTTCATTTCGACCACTTATCTACCCTGTTCAACGTTTTTTGTTCTCTCATAATGTGCGTTTATCGAATTTTACATCATTACTTCCGTCGAAAATTAGTGTTAAAGAATTATCACGAATGCTGTTTTAATACTTTCCACCACTTTCATTTGTTTTTAGTTAATGAATTTGATACAGGTGTGCCCCTCGATTTCAGCAACAAGTCTTACTAAACCGATCATGTTTTTTCCTTAATAAAATATCTGTATTGATAAAATCTATGATCCACAAAGTCGGTTTTCTGAAAACAAGTATCATTTTTTTGTTTGATTTATAATCTTGTCTCAGATAAAACCTACACAACTGATGAAACTTGATCTTTTACTCTTATTATTGTGGTTTAGTTAAGACACTCGGATAAGGAAAGAAATGAAAAGTTCTACAAGTGTTTATAGAATCAGATATTAGTCATACAAAATACATGAGCAACTTACATGTTACATTTTTAATATTTTTTTTATTTTAATATTTAGTGCTTTTGTTGATAGGAGTAAAGTTTATTGCTTTACATAGATTTATAAAGTTATATTTTAAACTTTAATTGCATTTCTGAAAAATAAAAACACAGCAAATTGTAAGTAATGAGAAATCTTATATTAACAATTTTTAAAGTCTTAATTTAAATTTATATGATTGTGAATCTTAAATATTTACAAAATAAAATGGCAATTTTAAAACAATGAAATGAATACAATCCGCTATAGTAATTTGTATATAAAATAAAATTATTGATATCATTTTATCATTCATTTATATTGTGATAGAAGTGTCATTAGCTTCAATTTTAACAAAATATTTGATAAATGCCTGGTGTCATAAGGTTATCTTTTAGCTTTATTTGTTTTATTAGTATTTAATTTCAAATGAAAATTGGAAGCTGATGGAACCTCTTGATAGACAAAACACAAAAATTGTTTTTCCTAGCTATAAAATGTATAAAAATACATTATTTAAAATCTCAGTTAAGTTATACAAAGTTTTCTAAATCTCTCCCATGTAGCTATGAGGTTTCTTTAGGATCTCAAGAAGCTTTATGCTAGAAGAGGGTTTAATATCCTCATGAATATTTTAACATTTCCAACATCTTTCTGATTACCATGAGAGGCATATAGGTATTTTTAATAGATAATATATATCCTATAGGGATTCTGATGCTTTTTAATCTTTTGCTTTGATGTATGAGTTATTAGGCGTGTTGTCAAAATTTCCCTTGGGCTTGAGGGACTTCTGATGTTTCAAGGCGTTTCCAATGACATAAATATCTTCTAAAATTCCTCTTGTCCTCTGTTTGTAGTCTTCTTGTTCTTTGACAGTTACCTTATGAGGCTTTTTGACATTTTTAGACCATCTCGATGACAGAGGTTTCCAGTAATAAAAACAAAACATTTTGGTTACATTTCTTTTGATTTTGTTTCTATAGATTTAGACAAAGAATTTCTTAGATCTTATATTTTAGATAAAAATGAATTGGAACAGGCGTCGACGTTCCTTGAACAAGCGTCACAAACTAATTTATTAGAATTTATAAAGACACTGTCAGATATTCTCCGACATGGCGGAAATAGTCCTGTTGCCCGTATGGCAGCAGGTTTACAACTCAAAAACCAGCTAACGTCCAAAGATCCAAGCATCAAACTTCAATACCAGCAGCGCTGGCTTCTCTTTAGCGAAGAAGTGCGAAGTTATATAAAGAAAAATGTAAGTTAATAAATTTTCAACGGCTATTTCGAATCTGTAAGTGATGTTTTTTTATTTTTATCTTGAAATAGGTGGTTGGGTCGCTTGGCACGGAAACAAACCGACCTTCGTCGGCTGCACAATGCGTGGCTTACATAGCAGTGACAGAACTACCGCAAGGGCAATGGCCTGATTTGATCACTACTTTAGTCAGCAATGTTTGTCAGGGAAATAGCACAGAGATGCAAAAAGAGGCTACCTTAGAAGCTATTGGTTACATATGTCAAGAAATTGATTCGGATGTGCTGGTTTCACAGTCGAATGATATATTAACTGCTATTGTACATGGAATGAGATCTTCAGAGCCAAGTAATCACGTCCGTTTGGCAGCCACTCAAGCCCTGCTTAACTCCTTGGAATTTACAAAGGCCAATTTTGATCAGCCATCTGAGAGGAACTACATCATGGAAGTAAATAAAAAAATAACAAAATAAATTATTTTTTTCTTTCTGCTATTCTTCTTTGTAGGTTGTTTGTGAAGCAACTCAGTCTCCAGATTCTCAGATCAAAGTTGCTGCTCTACAGTGTCTAGTAAAGATAATGTCACTTTATTATCAACATATGGAACCCTATATGGCGCCAGCTCTATTTCCTATTACTTTAGAAGCTATGAAGTCTGAAAATGATGCAGTAGCATTGCAGGGTATCGAATTTTGGTCTAACGTCAGCGACGAAGAGGTAGATTTAGCCATTGAAGATACAGAAGCTAATGAAGCCGGACGACCGCCAGCAAGGTAAATTGGGATCTTTAAGACTTTTCGGTCTTTGTAGGTCTCTTGGATAATATCAAAAGCTTTATGATACATTTACAGCGTTTTAATGATTCTAAAATATTTCGGAGCTGTTCAAACATTCCTCATAATATATTATAGTTTCCAAAATTTAGAAACATTGAATCAGCAACTTAATATAAATTTTAAAAATAATAGTACTTAATATTGTTAAAAGAATATACAGGGTGGTCCAAAATTGTCTAGCAATACTTATAGGGGTGATAAACTCCTGGACAAAATTAACGCACCACTCATATTTTCTCAATAATCTTTATTTATTGTTAACTTAGTGTACGACAAGTAGGCTATGGACCTTGTTTGACACTGACAGATGTTATTTAAACTAGCTAGTGTCACATAATACCTTGTTTTGACAGTAATTCATATTAAACTTCGTTTTAGAGTAAATCTGTGTTAATTTTTTTTTAAAAAGTGTTGATTAAAACAAAATTTCTGTAAGAAGCAAGCGTTTGTTTGTAATTGTTTTTATCATATGCATGTTTTGAAGTTCATTTGCGAGTAAAACAAGTAAGAAAAATGAACCGCCAAAGAAATTTGTCAATAGAGGAGGCAGTGCGAGCATCGACTCTTCTGGATGAAGGATATTCAATGCGACATGTTGCTGGTTTATTAGGAAGACATCATTCCAGTATCAGTCGCGTAGTGAGACGTCATAATGAAACAGGCTCGTACCTTCGAAGACCAGGACAAGGGCGAAAACGTTGCACTAATCAAATTGATGATCGTTTTTTGAGACAACGTGCTCTCAGAGACAGGAGAGTTACCAGCAATCTGTTAAAAAATGAATTAGCGGATGTTCGCAACGTCGCTATATCATCTCGAACGGTTAGAAGACGTTTACATGAAGCAGAATTGAGCAATAGAAGACCAGCCAAAAAGCCCTTGCTTACCAGAGAACACAAAGTTCAGAGATTGAATTTTGCAAGACTACATCAGAATTGGACCATCAATGATTGGAAACGGGTTATGTTCTCCGATGAAACCAGAGTTAGCCTTAAAGCTCCAGATGGACGTGAGCGTGTCTGGCGAAGACGAGGAGAAAGGTTTGCTAGCTGTAATATCTCTCCTAAAGTACCTTTTGGTGGTGGCTCTAAAATGTTTTGGGGAGGAATTTGCTTCGATGCTCGTACGGAATTAGTCCCTATACGTACGAGGTCTATGAATGCCCAATATTACTTAGACAACATTATTGTCGAACATGTAATGCCTTTTGCTCCATTTGTTGGGCCTAATTTTTTATTCATGCAGGACAACGCTCGTCCCCACGTGGCAAGACAGGTTATTGGTTACCTAAATGATGTTAATATCCCTTTATTAGAGTGGCCACCTAACAGTCCGGACATGAATCCTATAGAGCATCTATGGGACTATCTCAAAAAGAAGATTCGAAGTCTTAGACCTCCTGTTGTTAATCACAACCAACTTATAGAGGCCGTTATTGAAGAATGGGAGACTATTCCGCAAGCGTTTGTTGAACATTTAATATCAAGCATGCCTCGACGCATGAATGCAGTAATAAGAAGTAGAGGAGGCCCTACACGGAATTAGGGTTCACCAAAATTAATTTATTGTGTTTCACATATTCTTTTTTCTTTTTTCAATTTGAAAACATGATAGCTTAATTATGCATTTTCAGCAAAAACAAATTTTTAAAGAAAAAATAAGGCAAATTAAGGTCATGTTAAGGTAATATTCGACTAATTTTTAGGTATTCATTATTGTTTCAATTTAACTAAGTTTTATTTTGTGTTTATATTGTAAATATTTAGAATAATTAAAGTGGTGCGTTAATTTTGTCCAGGAGTTTAGTTCACCTCAAAATAAAAGTACATTTTATATACACTTTTTTTGAAGGCTCAATAATAAGGGAGATACAGGCCTCTAAAATAGTATAAAAAATGTATTTTTTTATTTCTTAAACGTGACTTCGAAAAAAAAATCAAAACATAGTTAATTTTATGTTATTGGTTATTTCATCCGTTCTGATTAAGGAGGGGTTTTTGGAGGTAAATTACGTCATATTTTTTAATTATTAAAAAATTGTGTAATTAAGATTTCCTGGCATTTTTTACGCACAAAAGTACTCTTGATACGTTTCGATACATAGCACCGTTTACAAGTAATTTTTACTTAAAAGTAGACGTGCAATTTGCAAATAACAAAAAAGTGTCTAATAAGGCAAGTAGGTTTTGAAACCGACAATAATGGATATTTGAGTGTTTGTCTATTGAATTTCCTTTAAATTCTTAAGTTTTAATTTTTTGAAAACGATCAATTTTGGGATGATACATCAAGACTAACTTTTTTAAGAAAAAACTATAAATACGTAAATAGGCTTCAAGGCATACTTGATGCGCTATCCTTCCATTATTCTCGGTTTCAAAGCCTTATTAGACACTTTTTTGTTAGTTGCCAATTGCACGTCTTCTTTTAACTTTAAATTACTCGAAAACTGCTATTTATGGAAACCTATCACAAATACTTTTTTTGCGTAAAAAAGGCCAGGAAATCTTAATTATCAAAATTTTCTTTAATACTTGAAAAATATGACGTAATCAGTGCTATTTACCGCCAAAAACTACTTAATCAGAAGGGATGAAATGACTAATAACTTAAAATTAAGAATCTTTATACCAACCTTCTCTGTATAGAAGTATTGTTTCGGTTTCTGAAATTTCAAAGACTTCTATAGTGACGCCTTCAGGTAAATGAAATATTCAGAACATTTCAAGAGTTTTGACACTCTGAGCACTCCCCTAATGGTATCATCAAAACTTCTGATCCTTTAAAGACCTATCAAACAACATCCCTGTTTTTTTAATCTTTGTGGATATCTCTGATATTTCAATATTTCTGGGGCGCTATTCTTGAGATCCATCGCAATTTTATGTGTGCACTATGATGCGAGCGACTGATTTTCGAACACTTTGAAAAAACAGTATTCTCGATAGACCTTCGCAAACACCTTCGAATGCTATTATTATGACATGCAAATACACTTGACAGCGCGATTTGAACGTAACTAACTGCACTTTAATGATATTTCTAAATTAAGGCTTGATTTTTATTAAATAGTAAATGTCAAAGTCCATCGATTCAAGTTTTCATTCTTTGAAAATGGAAATTAATAAAATAAATAATATTCAAAGTAAAACAGCTAACGCATCTATGCAACAAAAACATTTATTATTAGAATTTATGAAATGAAAGGCTTTGCTCTGGAAAATTTATCCTTTTATCAATGCCTACTCTTTGGGGTCTTATAAAGGGTGTTAATACATCTTACAATCTAAAAATTTACACAAATTTGCTGTCACTTAAAATCTCAAAAGGGTTTTCGAAACGGTTACGTCTCTGGGCCAGTTCTTCGGCGGTTTTAAAATTTGCTCTATCAGCTGTTAATTGTAAATGATCCATTATCAAATTCCAAAATTAATAGATATTCAATAAGGTAGGCTTAAGTATCGTATTTAAGTCACTGGCGTTCACTAAGACCCACTCCTAGTATATTGCGAGTTTTGTGCGTCGGGAATACACATTCAATATTTCCTTCTTAATTTAAATTATTACGAGTGATCTTCAGAATTGCGAAAGGTCAAGAATAGCATCCCATAACTTTAAAGGACCTCTTTAATGATATCTTAATGCTTCTAAAATTTTAAAAACCTGTCATATGACATATCCAGGTTTCTGGAATTGTATAGATTTCTCTAATGAGATCTGAAAGATTATGAAACCTCTGAAAGTTTTCTATACCTTTAGACTTCTCTAATGATATTTTGAAGACTTTTCCAAACTTCAAGACTTATCTAATGATATTTGAAGGCATAGGAATCTATTTTTGAGGCGAATTGTTAAAAAATGTTCTATGAATGGGGCATTATTTCAGAATATTGAAACATTAATTTCCAGAAGTTCCAGGCATTATGCTAAAGGCGCTTTACAATATATCATTCCTATACTACTTCAAAAACTTACAAAACAGGAAGAATTAGATGATGAAGATGATTGGAATCCCAGCAAAGCGGCTGGCGTTTGTCTAATGCTACTGGCTACGTGTTGCGAGGATGAAATAGTACCTCATGTTTTACCATTTATTAAGGAAAACATCAAATCCGACAACTGGCGATTCAGGGATGCTTCTCTCATGGCCTTTGGGTCAATTTTGGGTGGACTTGAGAGTAACACTTTAAGACCTCTTGTCGAGCAGGTGTGCGATTATATTATTTTTTTTTTAAAGTCCGTTACAAATTATTTTTTTAGGCTATGCCAACATTGATTGAACTAATGTATGACAACAGCGTAATCGTAAGGGACACTGCAGCCTGGACTTTTGGTAGAATATGTGAAATCATTCCGGAGGCGGCGATCAATGAGACTTACCTCAAACCTCTCCTTGAAAGTCTCATTACCGGCCTCAAAGCTGAACCTAGAGTTGCCGCCAACGTATGTTGGGCCTTTTCGGGTCTCGTGGAGGCGGCCTATGAAGCTGCTGACGTCAACGAAGAAACTGGCACTCCAGACACATACGTCTTATCGCAATACTTTGAGTTTATTATTCAAGTGAGTTAATATTTTTTGTGGTAGATATGTAATGTTTTCCAATGGCCGTATATGGCTTATTCTGACATTTCCTAGATCTTTCTAACCCTCTTAAGGAGCTTCTTAAGTGCAAGTCTAGACACTTTTGAAGTGTTTTACAGGTTTTCCAATTTATTAGATATGAAAACTGACATTTCTAGCCATCTCATTATGGTTTCGACGTTTCTTAGATCTTTATAATATCTCCAAGAGGTTTCTAAGACCTTTTCATACCATTCTAATGTTCTTAAGAGTCTTCTGTAGTCGTCTAGATGCTTCTGTTAGCTTGAAGAGACTAAAATTTTAGAACGTTCCAATTGATTCAATATGGACGTGCATTTTTCTTACACAATTATTTTGGCCTTTTTTAATCCTATTTGTGATGTCTTGTAACTTTTCCAATTAATATCTATTTAATTTTTCCAGAGACTGTTGGAGACAACTGATCGTCCAGATGGATCTCAAGCTAATTTACGGCCCGCGGCATACGAGGCACTGATGGAGATGGTGAAAAATTCACCCAAAGATTGTTATGTGACCGTCCAAAAGACTACAATGGCTATTCTGGAGAGATTGCAACAAGTGTTGCAGATGGAAACGCATATAAGTAGCCACAATGACAGATCACAATTTAACGATCTCCAGAGTTTGTTGTGCGGTACTTTACAATCGGTTTTGAGGAAAGTCACGGCTGAAGATGCTCCACACATTTCTGATGCGATTATGACGGCCATGTTAACCGTGTTCAATTCCAATTCGTGTAAGAGCGGAGGTGTTCAAGAAGATGCTCTGATGGCCGTCTCGACTCTTGTCGAAGGCCTAGGGGAGAACTTTATTAAATATATGGATGCCTTCAAACCGTTCCTTTACCTTGGTCTGAAGAACCACCAGGAGTATCAAGTGTGCGGCACGGCCGTCGGACTGACGGGAGACATCTTCCGTGCGCTCAAACTTAAAGCGCTTCCTTATTGCGATGAAATCATGACATTGCTCCTTGAGAACCTCAGGGACCAATCAGTGCATCGGAGCGTCAAGCCTCAAATACTCACCGTCTTTGGCGACATTGGCCTGGGCATCGGTCCTGAGTTCAAGAAGTACCTCGACGTGGTGTTGTCAACTTTAGCGCAGGCTTCACAGGCCCAAGTCGATAGGAACGACTTCGACATGGTCGATTATCTAAACGAGTTACGTGAGGGAGTCTTAGACGCGTACACAGGTATAATTCAGGGATTGAAGGGCGATGGTCCAACCAGGAACCCAGACGTACTTATCCTCGAACCACACATTCCATTCATAGTCCAGTTTATCACAGTGGTGGCACAGGACGTCGAACATTCGGACGGAACCATCGCCGTGGCCGCCGGCATCGTCGGAGATTTATGCACGGCTTTTGGGGCACCCATGGTTCCCCTGTTGGACCTCGAATCAATTAACGAGATGCTAGCACAGGGCAGGCGTAGTCGCGTCAACAGGACCAAGACGCTTGCCACATGGGCCTCCAAGGAGATCAGGAAACTTAAGATGGCCTCCACTACGGCGGCGGCTGCCAGCTGGTAATTTACTTTATTATTATTATTATTATTTAGGAATACAACCTTCCCACTAGACTTAAAAAAATTTTGAGCCATTTATTGAAGATCCTCATGTTTTCAAAATCTTTCCAGAAACATTTGAAAGTTTCTTGACTTTTTCTATCTTCTTCGAATAGCACCAAGGTGTTTTGGAAATATACTAGACTTTCCAATGTCCGCATGAGCCTTTCAATAGTCCTTATATCTTTCCCATTGTTTTGATATATTGTAGGCATTTCGGATGGTCTTTTGATATTTGGTCGATTTTTTGATGACCTGTTGATATTTTGTAGGCGTTTCTGATAACCTTTTGATATTATGTAGACTTTTTGATGGACTAATTGTCTGAAGACCTCATGAATCGTTTGCCATTATATCGAAGAAACTTTTCCAATGAATTCAAAAGGTTTTCCTATTTTTTTAGTTGATCCCAATTACCTATCTTTTAATAGTTTCAATACTTCTCCAAACGCCTCATGAGGATATTTTTGTATCTTATAAATGCGTACCATAGCCTCAAGGGTGATCTATGTTTTTTAACCATTTTTAGATCTATTCATTGGCTTCAAGAGTCGGTTGAAGACTTATACACTTTTATTATTTATGATATTTTTTATTTTCAGATTCTCCTTAGTGGCATAGAAAATCAAAGGAGATTTACACCATCATCATTATCATATAGCTCCCGTGTTGTTTTCTAATTAATATTTAGTTTGAAATTGTTTTGTTTATTGTTAAAAAAAATACCATTTGGCAATGACGTAACGTCTCAGGAATTGCTAGTAATTTACTCGACGTGGGAGTTGCCCATCATGTTCTTTTTTTTCGGATTTGATCGATACTGATTGATACTGTGCTGTGGGAAACGGTTTGGTGATACTTTTTCGTATTAAAATGAAAAACGAACGCTTGTATATAGTGTCTGTTCTAGTTCGCGTCGACAGACTTGTTTTTTCAGCTCAACCAAGACTGATGAATGAAGTGATGGCATTTCAGTATCACTTGGTGCGTCAGTTCATCTTTTTAAGTAATGTAACATGATAAATAAAAATAAATAATTTTTTTTCTATAATTTGTTTTATTTTACAACCTCTTTTTCCGAATTATTTTTAATTTTACTTGAAAAGAAAAAAAAAAGATTCGATAAATCTATTACTGAATTTGAGAATTTATATAAGAATCGTATATCAGTCGACTCATGGCACAATCCTCTATGGCCATACCTAAAAAGAAGTTAAGTTATATATCTCTTCAAATATGAAATTCAATGATTAAATTACCCAAACTTTGGAAAATAGTCACTCTTTTATGATCCTCTGTGTTAACTTGGCCCAAAATCACCTTGCCTAACTCTGCTTTAAATTTGATGCCCGCATTTGTCAGACCTGCTAATTCCGTCCCTGCTCCTTCCCAGTGGTCGATGTATACGTCTGCATTGAAGTATAGTTTTTCTTCAACTTCACTGTGATGATTTTTACCCGCACCAACAGCTTCAAACCAAAATAAAGATCGAGACGTAACATTTAAAAACTGTAAAATATGAAATTTAAAAACGAACAACTTATTGGTCAGAATTTAAAACCTGTGGAATATCCGATTATTAAAAGTTAAAAAAATTTTGACTATTGCGTAATAAAATAAGCTATATCAAGTTAAACGTGCTCCATTTCTTATGAGGGTGGTACCAACGGTTTGAACTTCAAAATTTAAATTATAAGGGGGTGCGTTGCTCATACTGAGTACAAATTTAAAGTCGCGATTTGGATAGTCTGATAGATTGTCATAGATTTTAGAATTCGTAAATTTAAACTATTTGAACAAATTTTAGCAGGTATATGTTTATAACGAAACGAAACGTACTTTTTATATTCGCTAAGAGTCTGATCTTTGAAGTTTTTAATGTTAAATTGTCGAATTTTTTCTGGAGGTTTCTGTGAAAACTTGTTTGTGAATGGAGAAATTATTTCTTTAAATTGCTACAAAATTTTTTTAATCACAAGAATTTTTACCCTTTTAGTAAGTTTTTTATGGAATTAAGGTCATAACAACGGTTTATTTACAACTTTGTGTGAAAGATACTTCTTGGTCTGATTGTCCTTTAAAAGAGAAATTACTTTTTATCTAATAATTACATTTTTATTTTAATATCTTAACATATTAAAAACCAGAAGGTAGTTGCAAAAATGTATTAGTATGTCTTTTAAAATACCCTTTAAAAACTTTAATAATTTTATATATATACCGAGTGTTCTTTAAAGTTAGGCTATATCAACTTAAATGTAAAAGATACAATACTTATCTTAAAATTCCACATTTTCCAAAACTTTAAAATATTTTTATGACAATTGTTTCATCCTTTGACGTTGATTTTTGACATTTATATTGGATAGATTCCAAGAAGTAAGTGTAGAAACAATCATTAGGACTACATGAATTTGTTTTCTTAAATGTATTTTCTTTTAAATTTGAATTTTGCTTACTTTCCCAATTAAAATTTAGGTTTTAAAATATTATGCAGGGCTCTTTTGAAGATATCATTTTTATGTGAAAATTTAGTTGAAGTGGTCGCCCCGTATATTAAAAAATAAAGCACTGACGGTTAACCTTTCAGTGGTACAGCGTTTTTAATATAGTTTTATTGCAATTAATCAAAATTTGCTCTAATTTTTGCTTTCTTTTTTGTGTGCAGGGTGACCCAAACTACTGCACATGATTTTCTTTAGTTTTTTTAAATAGAACATCCTATATATTATGGAAAAAACACTCCCTATTTCTATATTATTATTACAATTACGAACTTATTTCGAATTCTAAGAATGGAAAGAAAATTTTTGGTAAATACCCAGTTTTTAAGGGTTTGATATGAATTCTGAATATTGTTCAGTAGTCAGTATTATTTGTATTATATCAATTAATTGCTTGTATTTTAAGTACTACCTTGGGTATTATTATTGTTGTTTAATATTTAATTTTGAGAATCTAACCAGGAATTAATAAATGTGATCTAGATTAAAGGTTAACCCAATAAAAACTTCTTATTGGCGGTCAGAATTTATCATGAAATATTTTCAGAATTTCTCGGTGTCCGGAAAAAGCAAATTGAAAAAAAGCAATGGTTGAATTTATTCCTGCTCTGGCTAATGAGAAAAAAGTAAAAACAGCAACTATGGTTATTGAAATGACCGGATTGTAGTAGGTAACAATGTTGTTATTAATGATCAACTGGGATGATCCATTTATCGGGCGATGGATCACTCTGTATATTGTTATGAAACTTACAAGCAATATAAATCATATAATTGGTAATGGATTTAAAAACTATCAAGTATATTTAAAAACAAAGTATTGACTAGGAAATTTAAAACGGCAAAATATTGGTCATGAAATTTAAAAACGGCATAGTCTATGAATTCTCAGAAAATTCATATTTTTATTCTAAGCAATTGATTTGTAAAAAATGAAGTGAAATAATTAAGCTTAAATTGTGTTTCTTACAGTTGATGTGAGTTCCAGGTTTAACCCAATCGGCCATCACAATCGGTTCGTTGGTGTTTGTTGTCGTTACTATAACGTCTGCATCTCTTACACATTCTTCATTACTTTCAAAATATTTGAAAATATTTGTGTTGTATTTTTTGTTAAATTCTTCTACCATATTTTTGGCTCTTGCAGCCGTCCGGTTCCAAACTCTTATCTAATATAAATGTGAAAAAATTAAAATTTGTTAAAATAAACTAATTTTGATTTTATACCTCTTTGAAATCAAAAAAGTGTTTGAAACAATCTGCATGAGTACGGCCCTGTTGTCCAGCACCTAGTAAAGCCAAAATGTTCATGGGTTTGGAACGTTTTTCGTACACGTACCTCGTTGCTACTGCAGAGGCTGCTGACGTTCTCCATTTAGTAATTTCAAATCCTCCTACACACTATAAAATAAAGGAAAATATTGTAAATTATGTGATATTTAAAAATTATCTACTTAGTGGATATATTGAATTCTGGTGGCCTTCATATTTTCTGAACCATTCCAATAGCCTCGGGCAGTTTTTGAATTCCTCTAGACGGTCTTTTGTCATTTTGTAGATCTAGCAACTTCTGATGTTTTTTGATCAATATCATTTTCATTGACGTCATGAGGCTTTTCATATTTTCGAGATCTTTTCAGAGGCCTTGACAGCGTTCAGATATTTTGAAGCCTCTTCCAATATCTAGAGCGTTTTGAAGTATTCTAGACTTTCCAAAGGATTTATGAGTTGACATTTTACAGATCTTTACAATGGCTTGGATAGGCGTTTTAAATGGCCTTCATGAGTATCTTTCCATATTTTTTTAACCGTTCCAACAGTCTTGGCCTTCTGAAGTACTTCTGAATTTTCTAATGATTTTTTGACATTTTATAGATCTTTACAAACATCTCACGGAGTGGTTTCGCTAGTATTTTAGATATTTTCAAAGGCCTTATGGGTCTTTAAGTACGGAGTTTCCCAATACTATTGAGTGATTTTTGAAATCGTCTATATTTTTTCGATGGCGTCATGAGTATTTTTTCATATATTTTGAACCCTTCTAATAATCTAGAGGGTCTTTTAGACTTTTCTGATAATAGTTTGACATTTTATGGAACTTTCCAACAACCTCGATAGGTTATCCAAGCTTTATAGATGTTTTCAATGGCATGATGAGTCTTTCAATAATCACTGGATACCTTTACCGTTACTTTTCGCAACTTTTGGCATTTTGTATATTTTTCTCAAGGCATTTCAGATTTATTTAATGGCCTCATGAGTATCTTTTTGTATTTTCTTAATCCGGACGCTAGCCTCGAGGGGTTTCTGATTTCTTCTAAAATTTTCTAAAGTTTTTTGAAAATTTATAGATTTTTTAAGAGATTTCACTAATATTGTAGATATTTTTAATGGCTTTATGACTCTTTTAAATGTTGTTCGATCTTTTATGGCATCTCTGGTAGTTTCTAATGTTTTTTAGACTTTTATATTGGCCTTTTAAGTATCTTTTTGTAAGTTCTCAACCTGCACAATAGCCTAGAGGGGCTTCTATAATTTTCTAATGACTTTAATATTTTATCGATTTTTCAAGAGATTTCGCTAATATTGTAAATGTTTCTAATGACTGCATGCTTCTTTTAAATGTTATTGGAGTTTTTCTTTTATCTCTGGCAGTTTCTGATGTTTTCTAGATTTATCCAACGGTTTCACGAGTATCTTTTTGTATTTTGTAGAGCACTACAATAGCATCGAGGGGGTTCTGATGTTTTCTAGAATTTTCTAATGACATTTTAATTTTTAATGATATTTTATAGATTGTTTAGAATGCCACTAGATCTTTTCCGTTATCTCTGATGGTTTCTGATGTTTTCTAGACTTTTCTAATGCTCTCGTGCGTTTCTTTTTGTATTTTGTAAACCCCTACTATAACTTGAACCTGCTTCTGATGTCTTCTAGACTATTCTATTGATCTTTTTTACATTTCTAGATCAGTCCATTGACTTCAAGAGCATTTAAGTACTTTTTGAATGGTCTGCCCAATATGGCTTTCTGTTTAATATCGCAGAGAAAATGTAATACATTTTATAGAGATAGGATCATGTTTTTAACGAACATGGGCGTAAGCAGGTAAATAGGTGCTTAGAGTTTTAGAGGTGGAACGGTGGCGCTTACCTATATTCTATAAAAAAGTGACTCATCTGTATATGAAAGGGTAGAAATCGTATCGTGTCGAAACAGCCGGAATATTTTCATTCCAGTGTGTGACACTATAAAAATATTGATGTAATATTGAAAATGGATACATAAACTTACCGCTTTTGGTTGCCCATTGTTTTCATCGAATAACATAATGGTGGCGAGTACGGAGGATATGGGCTTAGGAAGATCGCTGTTTGTAGGAAAAAACGTTACTAATTTGCACCCCAAAGCACCATACTTTGCGTCTTCCAAATATCCTGGCATAGTAACCAATAAATTAGGTTTGCCAATTACTTGAGTCCTACTTCTTGCTGTTTGCACAATCCTTTGCTCGCTGTATCTTTTCATAGCTACCTACAACAATTATTTGGCGCATATATCGAGTGTCCTAAAAAATTTGGCAGAGAGAAAAAGATTTTTGGAAAGTAGAAGGATGTACCTACCGATTATTTAATAGTTATTATTTATTAATTAATTAATTACAATTACATATGTTGTAAATATTTGTTACTTACCTCCATAGCTTCAAATGTTTGGTCCCAATTTAATAGTTTTAGTACCATTTCTTCGTCGATGTAAATCATTTTGTTCTGTTGTCTTTGATTTTTTCTGTGAGTTGGAAACGAACACTCTATACGACTGAGAAGAAAGCTCAGTGATTGATATTTATAATTTTGCTTATATAAAAAGAGTATTCAGTGGCGTACGATTCAATAATTATTTTTAACATTGGTATTAGAATCTTTTAAACTCAAGGAATGTTATTTTATTCAAATGCTGAGACGCTACTGAACGTCATTATCTTTCGGTCAATATTGTCTTGGACTGAAGCAAACTAAATAATACGTGATAACAGTAGATATATTAAGAATCCTAATGCTATTTACTGATATGTTACTCCCATAAATGATATATTTTCAATTTTGTTATTTCAGTTAATTTTATATCTACAGGATGTTTTACTGGTAACGTTACGGTCTGCTATGTATGAATGGTACAGTTTTTTAGAGAAAACATTTATGTGAATTTTGGCGACAGGATAAAACTACAGGATGCTAATATACCGGTTATTATTAAAGTTTAAAAAAAAGAAATTTAGGCAATTGCATAATAAAAAAATATTCTTTTTGTCATGTTTAAAAAAGTTAGATCTCTTATGGCGATGGCACGAAAGGATTGAATTTAAAAATGTTAAAATAAATATTTAATTATTTAATTAATTGTTCAGTTTGAGTACAACCGAATTTAAAGTCGTAATAGTATTTCAGGTAATATGACATTGATTCAAATGACAGAAAACCCTGTGGAAATTCTTATATTTAAAAGAAAAATTGAGAGAAATATGTATGTAAAAAAACCTACTTTTATTCCTTCTACGGATGCTAGGAGTTTGATTTTTGCGGTTTTTAATGTGAAATTGGTACTCATTTTAAAGGTATTGGAAAGGCGCACATTTTTGAAATTATCTATTCATTTTTATTATATTGAGGTATTGAAATTAAAATTTTATTAGTAATTTCGTTTATAACTAAAGTAGAGGCATTTTAACTAAAGTTTTAGTAAATAAAGTGAACATCTTTCTAAAAAAACAATATCAAACAATAAAAATTCGTATGAATGAAATGAAATGAAAATAAAGTGATCTAAAACCTGATGACATAAAAAACGTCAGAGATCAAACCCCCACTCCTAGAGCGTATAATGAGTATGTTTCTCGATATATATATATATATATATATATCATTGGTAAAATTTATCTGTATTTTTTATTTAAAATTAAGAATCTCCTCTGGATTTCATGTTCCTTGAATCAGCATAATAAAATGCCTGGAATAATAATAATACCAACTCTAAACTCGAGGGGTTACATGAGGGTGAGCAGACTGTTAAAATAAGGTATTACTCGATCCTTTTTCATATTTAAAATTTTTAGGTTCATCTCCCTGATGGGGTCGAAAAAGTAGTATTTTTTGTTATTGCTGAACTGCTAAAATTTAATTATTTTAATTTTGATAATAATTGAGATATTAGCCTAAACCTATATTAACAGTTTCCGCACTCCCTGTGTATTTTAGAAGCTGTTTTTTTGATAAAAAATATGATCTGTATGTAATAAGGATTAGAAGTGTAAAGTGGGTTGCTTAATTAGAAGGGAGCCTAATAAATGTAGCTTTTCTATTTAAAATTTGTTTTCAGTGCAGTGTTATCGCTCTCAATTTAGCATGTTAACTTGTATTACAAATTTTTCACTATTCTATTTACCGTCCTGGTTGTTTATTAATTTATTTTTTTCCCTTGATATTAATGTTATTTAACTTATATGCTTGTTTTGTTATTTTTTTATACTAATATTTTTAACTTGTTTCTCTGTTGCTTCAAATTTATTGAAATTTATTGAAATTGTGGAATTTTTTTCTATTTTCTTGTTTTCAAGTATTCCTCATTATTTCTTTTTAATCTTCTTTTTACAATTGGAGTGTCTATCATTCAAAATATCTTTTCAGTTTTTTGAATTGGATATAATTTTGAGGTACAATGAATGAATTTAAGTTTTTATTATTTCACTGCAAACTTATATATAAAATCTTTTTGGACTCTCATCTTATCTTTAATCAATATACTTCATTTTTCGTTATCACTATTTCTAATTCTTTATAATAAATAAATATTCTTCTTCATATTTAAATTCCATCATAATTTTATTTTTATTTATATTAATTATTATAAAGTTTGCTATTTCTGATCTTATCCCTTCTTTTAAACTTTTAAATTCTTATTTAGTTCGTTTTTTAATTTATTCTTTTGTTGCTTTAATTTGCTCTTGTGTTTTTTCTTCTGATGCTATAAATTGCTGTTGTGTTTTTTAAACTGTTCTATTAGAAAATTTAATATTTCTGCTTTGTCTCCATTATTTATGTTCTGTTCGTTTCCTTTCCCTCTTTTTGTTACTGAGTTTCCTTGTCCTATATTTTCATGTTCTTCTTGATTTTTATCATGATTCTCTCTCCTGAAAATTCTTCTACTTCCTAAATATATTTGATTCGTCTATTTGTAATTTGTAATATTGCAAGTTTTCAATTTTCTAAATATTTTTTAATTTTATTCTTTACTTTGACAATATTTATTAATACAATGCGTGACATCAATAATTCTCATAATACTCATCAATGACAAAAACAAAACCTTCTTCCTTGATTAACATTATCCATATCATAACATTACCCTGTATATTCCTATCAAAAATTTATTAAAGTACTTTCCGTATATACCTTCAATTTGATAATATGATCGGAAAAATGTTTTATCAAAATGAAAAGCAAAGATATTGTTTCTGATTATGGAATAGTTCGTGAAACATTTCACAACCGTGCCATGTGGAAAATTATGTTAACTTTTTTCCTCCATGTGAATTACGTTACTTGTTTAATTAGTTCATTAAGTGCTTCTGATTCTGTAGAAAATTGCTTAAATGAAATCTTAATTAGTTCGGTAAAAAGTACAGATACAGTGTATGTCATAAATGTAGACGAAAACGTTAAATTTCCCTGCATAAAATTCAACACCGGAGAAGATTTCGTAAAAATGTTTACAATAGCACCGACACCGGATATTTTTTTCATAAATGTTACATCTAATTTGAAAGAGATTTTAGAAGACATTTATCATAAAGGTATACTGAACACAAGAATAAAATTTATTATTTTAACGGACGAAATGGATGTACCAGCTGGAACACTGGAAGAATATTTTATTTATAACGTAACTATAATTCAAAAAACAAACTGTTTAACAAGATTAAAAGAAATTAAATTCAAAGTATCAGAATTGAATGTGCTGTACACTAGTATAGCACCCTACGCCGTCAATCCAAAAGAAGGAATAAATGTCGAAATAATAAACATAATAGCAGCCAATCTCAATGTGAAACTAAATTATTACTCATCGAACACTTCTTGGTTTGGAGCTATCGACGAGAATGGATATACTGACAACGGCATATTTTCACTAATGCAGACTAGGAAATTCGATGTACTAGCTAATCCTTTCCCCAATTACGTCCTAGATTTTTTGTATTTCGATCTTACGAATTTCGTGATGTCTGATAACCTTAAACTTGTAACAGCCAGAGATACGATAACCAATTACTGGAGAATGTTCTATAAAGTATTCTCGTTTACAGCATGGTTAGTTTTTTTCTCATGTCTCTTCTCTTGCTGGTTGATCCTCCTGGGAATAGATAAACTTATTGGAGGTGGGCAAAATTCCTCCTTGACGACGAATATGTTGCGCGTATTGCTTGAAGGTTCAGTCCGGATGAAGTCCCATTCGATGGCATTTAATATCCTTTTCGTCAACTTCCTGTTTTTCAGTTTGATACTAACGAGCGTTTATAAGAGTAAACAGTTCCGTTTTATGAGTACGGATCAGTCCTACCAACGTATCAGAACGGTAAATGACGTAATGGAACACAAAATTAGAGGAAATTTACATGTGTCCACAGTCTATATATACACCTATTCCATAAATCCTTTCGAAAAATATTTAGTCGAAAACGATCCTTTTATTTGTGAAGACAACATGCTCTGTATGAACACCACAGCTTTCGATAAAAGCGGAGTAAGCGCTCAAATATTTAGATTCCTGAAGTATCTTATACCGAGGCATTACGTGGATTCGGAAGGGAAATCTATGCTTTATATTTTAGAGGGAATCGAGCCTCGTACTTTGTATTTTAGCAACTATTTTGTAAAAGGTCATCCTCTTTTCGATATATTCGATAAGAAGTTGTTTGCAATCAAAGAGTCCGGATTGGTAGAACAATTGTTTAGAAGACTCGACTGGGAGAACGATAAAGCCATGAAACTCGCTCAGATCAGTAAATTTCTACGAGCAAATCCGTTATCTGTGGAGGTATTAAAATCAACATTTTACCTTTATATAATTCTTGTATCACTAAGTACTACGTTATTCATATTTGAAATGTTAAAACTCGTATAGTTTTGATAAGTCAATCTTTGTATCCACACTACTTGTAAATTGCAAATGAAAACTTTTTTTTATTTATCACATTAAGTCCAGTTTTCATTATTTGTAGCATAGAGAGAGGCACAGCACTTAGACCACATTTGGCCCATTGTGCATCCTCCTCTTGTCCAAGACTTCCTCTAGTTCTTCAACCAACCTACTGATTTTTATTTATGTAGGGGATAACGTCACCTCCATTGACCTTGTTGGTGTGGTTCTCATGGCTCCTGTAATGTTGAGACATGCTATTATTTGTTGTTGTAGCTTGGTTGATCTTAGGTCCCCAAGGAATTGCGCCATATATTAGCATAGGTCTTATGATTGCCGTGTAGATTGTCTTGAGAGTCAGATCCCAAGTGCGTCCTATGGTTCTACGGCATTGTTCATAGGAGATATAAGATTCTTTTCTCTATTTTCCAGATGTGAGTTCCATGTTAACTTTTTGCCAAAGATGACTCCTAGGTATTTAATTTCTGAGGAAAAGTTTAAACCTGTTTTAAGGAGCTGCGGAGCTTTCAGTTCCTTTAATTTCGTTTTTTTGGTGAAAAGGACCATTTCGGTTTTATTCGGATTGACACAGAGCCAAAGTAGAGTGCAGTTTCGGTTTGGCTCCACCTGGAGTGTATGCGTGTTGGTTGTAGCTGGTTTTGGGTGATCGTTACGTCCCTTATGTATCTTTCGCTCAGTCTCTCCAGGATTTTCATAGAAAATCACTCTAGCATGTTTTTAGCAAATTGAAAAAGAAATGGAAGATTGGTAGATTGGTAGATTAGTAAGGATCAAAATTTAAATCCTAACAATGAATATCAGCCGTCATCGTATTGTGAGTAAATGTTTGATAAATATTACTGATATTTTACTGGGGGAAGTGAGCTTTGTTACTGAGGAAGAACAAACAGAAGGCATAGTCATGGAGCAGTTGCAGTTGCTCTTCTTGAGTTCTTTTAGGCTCTTCTTGAGATGGTCACTCGAAAATTTCAGAAATGTGACACGCAAATGAGATATGCTATAACATCGTGAGCAAAACTAGAAGTTAATTTGATTTCCTTAGCTACAAGAAATAATTACAGAAGTTGACTCATATTTGCTCATAGTTTCCAAAACAGTAATTTTTAATTTTGTTCCTGGAGTATGTAATGCCATTTATGAAAGCCTCAGTGAGTACATTAAGGTAAGCTTTTAAAATATTTCTATTAATTAACATAGGAATAGTTAAAAGTGTTAATGTAAATAAGTATATTACTTTTCTAATGATTATGTTGTTCAATAAAAGTTCCAAGCCTGCCAGAAATTCATGTAATAAGTATTGAGAGTGGTTCGATGTGTCTGTGTTTCCTGAACATGATTGTTGAGAACTTGAATTTATTGAATCCACGGATGAGGGCCTTGTAATGTGTATGATAAACTTGGTGATGTCTATGATGAGAGCCTGTGTTTTGTTAAAATGGGTTAAATTTCATATTGTGCCCATATTGATCTTTTGCAGTTTATCCAATGTGAGACCTACGTATTTGGTAAAAGCAATATTTTCATTTATCTCTGCTTCTTCATGAACATTGCGCAGTTGTTTCACAGCCTGATGTGAGCTTCTAGATTCATTTTATTATACTATGCTTTTTTTGGACTTTCGATTTTCCCAGTCTATTTGTTACTGCTAGCTTTTGAAGTTGATGGAGTCGACTGCGATTGTACTGGAGTTGCTAGAGATGATATAGTCCCTTCTTCATCTATTTCTTATGTTTGTGAATATTATAGACAATAAAATTGATATGTGGTTGCTTATTTTTAGGTACCAACTTCACAAGAAAAACGGAAATAGCAATGTGCTGGTTGGAGAGTTCCGGGGAAGTTTTCTGTTTGTTGTGGAGCTATTGATGGCAAACATATTTTAATTGGTGTTCTTCCTCATTTTGACTTGAAACAGTGAAGTTCCAATGGTAGTTGTTGATGCCAACTATTATTTTACGTATATTAACGTTGGCGACAAGAGATCAGAATCTGATGACGGTATTTTTCAAAATTGTACACTTGAAATGCTAATTTTATATATTTTTCACTGTACGTACGGAAAAAATTTACTTGAGATTGTATTTGGCTCAAATTCTCCTCATTTGCATGTTGTTTTTAAAGTTTGTATAAAATTGTCCATTATAAGACACCATTTCAATGTAGGTAAATAAATGTTTTTAATTCCACAGCCAAATTTGTTTGATTTTTCTATTTGCATAAATTCCTGGTTGCACATACAACTATTGTTCCATTTATTGTCAGAGATGGAGGATTGCTCAATTATTTCTTAATGTGTATTCATGTCATTATATTCAGTTTGATATTTCATTTTTGGGTCCACTTGTATGGTATCGCTTGCTGCCTGTACTTTTCGGGTGAATTCTTTCTCATTCTACCATTTTGCAAGTAGAGCTGTGCCATCGGCAAAGTTGGTTACTTTCACCTGTTGTATAGTTTTGGAATGTCACTTGTATACAGTACATACACGACAGATCCCAGTACACTTCCTTGTGGTACTCCTGATTGGATATCTTTCTGGGTGTGTTGTTTCATATTTGGTTCTGAAGAGTATGTTCAATATTAAGATTTTAGAATTTCTACTATAAATAAAGTTGAAATCGGTCTAGAATTTGATAACATGATGAACTCTGCTACTTCTGTCACAACAGCAAAACTAATTTTATTGAAATATATACAAAAATAAAAAAAAATAGACAATAATAATTAAAAACAAACCAAAGAGGAAATAGTTCCGCGATCTTAGTACCTCATACGCCAAATTTCGAGTGACCAATTATATCATTTAAATACCCGTAGTTATAATGGTAAAATTATGGAATCCTTCTGAAAAATATTGTACACAAAAAATGTACATTTTCCATGAAGTCTAATTTAAGTGTAAGTTTTGTTATAAAAGTTTATATTACTATTATTGTAAATGAAATCATCTTAATATTCAATAAATACCTAAAATAAACATAATTTTTGGAATTTGGACAAATTTTCAAAAATTATAGCTGATAATACGTATAATCAACATTATATACCTGACGAACTCCTTATAAGAAGAGAAAGGTGTTAGGCACCAAAATGAATAATTGTGTATAATTTATAGTTTTATCCCAAATAAGAAGTGATTTGGTTCCACGCGACTTTAAATAATTAGGCTCTAACTTCGGACCATTGTATACAATTTTTATTTTTTTATTTTAATTTATCAACATTGAAAATTTTAAAGGTTTAATATTCATGTTTTTCCAATGTTTATAAAATATCTGAGGACTATCTTTCATTAGATATTATTTTGTTAATTGTTATTAAATATGGAATGTATAATTAGTTATAAGGATCGATTCCATCATCAAGTGAATATAGAGGCCATCCAGGTCCTTGACAAAATTGGGTTATAAAGGTTCAAGAAAGGTGAAATATTTGAACAGGATATATATATATATATAGTATGGGCCAAAATAAGTCAAAAAATCTTAACAAACATAGGTCCGCAAATTATTTTTATTTTTATTATATACAAACAAACAATAGAATCTTATGAACAAAATCAAAAGAAAGAAAGTTAGATAAGATGTTTAAAATGCCCACCTCCCATTTCCAAACAGACACGACAGGAATAGCGTACACTAAACTTTTTAAATATCCCCCAAAAAAGAATTCCAGGGGGTTTAAATCAGGTGATCTTGCAGATCATGGTAAGGCCCTCCTCTTCCTATCCATCGACGTGAAAACGCTTTGTGCGAATGCTCTTTACCTACAATCGAATAATGAGGTGGCGCACCATCGTGTTGGAACCACATTTTTTGCCTTTGGTTCAAAGGAATATCGTCCAATAGATCACGCATTGTGTTTCGCAAAAAGGTTGGTAAAACAACAGAACCTACTAATCTGTCGCCGAAGATATCCAAATATTCAACGAAAAACGTACTTGTGGAAATTAACAATTCCATTTCGTATGAGTAAAAAGAGTATTAGAAAGAAATTAAGGATCTTCAGCATCACTTTGCAAAAACCATCGGCAAAAAACCAAACGTGTTTCATGATCAGATGGATTAAGGGCGTGTACCCGTTGAGCATGGTATGGATAAAGTAGCTGCTCGTGAAGGATTGTCAAAACAAGAGGAACACTAATTACTACCTCGGCAGTTATTCTTCGTACACTTGTCTCCGGATTTTGTTCTACTCCTGTTAAACCTGCCTGTCCTGCTCTAGGAGTGGACACCGACCTTGGCCTTTCAGAATTATGGGACTGTTTGTCAAATCTCGCAATCTTTCGTGAATTTTTACAAAAATACGATCTGAAGGGATCTGGCGATTTGGAAAAGCTTCAGCATAAAGACGTCCCGCTTCTGTAGCACTCCCATTAGCACGACCATAAATAAAATGCATGTCAGCTACTTTGATGTTAGAATAAACAACCATAGCAAACGAAAACTTGTGCACTGGCAACGATTGTAAAATACTTGATGGGTGTTTGAGTCGACTAGATAAGAAAATGCAAGTTTTTGCAAATAAAAATAAAATAAATACATGAATAATAATAAATAAATAATTTATGGATGAGGTATAAAAACGTATGCATAATAAAAATGTCTTATACATGTTTTTTCTATAGTAAGCCGTGTTCATAGAATGAAATATTATTATTTTAGATCTATCCAAATATTATTTATTGAAAAGCAATTAGAGCCGGCAACACCGATAAGTATAAACAATGGTTGTTTAAACGTTCTAATAGTAAGTTTTTATTTTAGTTCACCTATATATTTAGTAGGATGGTCGATTGAAGGGGATATAGAAGTGTGGAAAATATATTTTCAGCAATTATTACACGATCCGAACGAATTTTACCACTATTTTTTTTAGGCAATACACTACACTTTCCAATAATCATTGGGACACTGATACAAAACATCGCGGATTAGATTAATTCACGTGTCGGGATATTCTTGATTTGAATAAAATGCTGTTTTTCACTGAACTATTAAAACTACTTTACCAAACGATAAACTTAAAACGATTAAATGATCCGATTTACCTGTAAACTAACACAATTTTGTGATTCATCTTTATCAGGTAGATATTCCTGGGTTACATGACACACATTTTTAATAAAAGTGTGAGGTGTTGCCACGTATAAATTTTCGAATAAACGTTTAAACTGAATTTTTGTGTAAACTAATAAAAATTTTATTAGAATATTATAGTGCAAACGACACGTTTTATATATACCATTTAAAAATACGCATTAATTTCGCGAACACCCTGTATATTGTTCTCGATTTTATCATTTATTCCTAAGTGCCCCACGACCTGAGTTCATTTTATTAACCACCAATAGCGTTAGGGATGCCTTGTAAAGTACTGTTAAACTTTTCCCGATTTTTGCGTACTTTAAACTACATGACGACTGGCCTATAATTGTGGCGAAGAAATTCTACCGGAGCACCGAAATTCCGACTTTCGCCGACTGGCTGGCTATTATTCTCCGGCATCAGCAATTTCACCTGCCGGAGTGCCATGACTTTTCGATCTCTGTATGTGTCATGCACTCGAGACCATTTCATTCTCCGGATGCGAATTATAGGTACGGTGTCGCGGTTGTGCCACAAGGTCCTATCCGTAAGCGATTCTAAGCACGTACGATGATCCTATGATTCCAAGTAAGAGTTTTATTCTGTGATCACATCTAATAGAAGGTCGTGGGTCGAATTTCGAATAGTCCGATCGTGGTTTTTCAAAATTTGTTCACAAGTTTTCGATTATTAGAAATTATTTCGGTTTGAATGTGACGACTAATTTTAGTAGTTTTAGTTTAAAGTGAAGTAAGTCATCCGTTGTTTGACACTCAGAAGAATAAGAAAGTGAAAATATAAATAATAATGTCGCATTAAGAAAGTTTGTGTATTTGAAAACGATATATTTACGTCTAGATGGATTGAAATAGAATAAAAGTAAGTTAGTTATTATTAATTATTTTAAATAAGGTGCATAAAAACAACAAATTATTTATATATGTATAATGCATACATTGTTTAATTTTTATAATTTGACATTAATCGCCAATTCTAATATCATCCACTGCCTAAAAAATTCATGAGAACATTTAAGCATGTATTTTATTGGTTAAGAACATTTTAAATTTAAATTAAAGTATTATACCGGGTCACAACGATATATTTACCTTTATATCGTTCAAATTAGATGTACCATAATTTTATTTTCATGGCATTAATTCAAAATTTTGAAAGCTGATTTTTGTAATTGAATTGAACTTTTTCCTTTTTAATAGCATATATTAATATTATATGCAAAATTAAAAAAAAAACTATAATTTTTGAGTTGGCATTGCTATACAGGGGAATCTATTATTAATTGTAAATATTCTAATTAGAAAATATGGGCTCCAAATATGAGGATTGTCCATGACTTAGAGGGTGTTTTATTTAAAAATTGTTTAACTTCATTCCTTTAGTTTTTTTTTCCTATTGTATGTTGTCATAAGGTTGATTTTTTTATTGTTTACATTAATATTGATTATTGATTTTTTTAAATGTAAAAAAAAAAAAAATTAAGGTAACAATGATGTAATAATATCAATCCTGTAATAAAAATACAGATGTAATCAATATTAATGTAAACAATAAAAAAATCAACCTTATGACAACATACAATAGGAAAAAAAATATTTTTATCTTACCCTTAATTATTATACAGGATGATTCAAATAATTAAACCAAACTTAAGAGGTTTGTGATTTTGTAATCTCGGTTCATTGTTAGGGAAAATGTTTTAAACATTATAATTTTTTTTTAAATAATTACAGTGTGTTTCAAAAAAGCTCACCTTTCGCCGTGAATTTTACAAAAATCAAAAAGGTGAAGATATATGAATTTTACCAATACTTAATAAAGGCAATATATTGAGTTTGTAATATACAGAGAGTATTTAAATTTTATATAATTATTATTTTTAATAACGGACAAAGAAACTGAAAGAGCATACATAACAAAAACAGGTCTCGAATATTTTATATTGATTGATAATTTTTACAATGCATTTGTTATGTATGAGAAATCATATAAAATAACAAAACATATACAGTGTACGACTTTATATTAGCACCTGTATAAAAACAAATAAATAGGTATTCCATTTTTATTATTGACCTATATTACATTTTAATTCTTCAGCACCTTAATTTTAACAGGATATTTATAAATATAGAAAAAAGCAGACTTAAAATGTAACCCCTTGGAACACCCGAAAAATTGAAACCGTCAATGTACGATCAATTAAATATTCGGAGGATTAAAGAAATTTTATCGTTAGACTGGCACTTGAAAGCTTGTTAGGAAGAACCTCATTAATTTAATCTAAATTATGAACAGATTTCGTTAATCAGTTTATATTTACCAATTAAATTAATTGTTTCAACTCTTACTTTATGGAAATTATTCATAATAAATATAGAAAGATAAATAATACTTATCTTGAATTTCCTAGGATTCGGTATCTGACAATACCATTTTCCAAGACAGACAGAATTTTGACAGTATTTTAAAAACGTAAATAAATTTCATGTCATAAACTTGACAATCATTATGAGGCAACATTCTTCTTTTTCTGAAAATATATTTGGTTAGTATTATTTAGCTCAAAAGGTGATCTAAGATAATTGAACTTCCCAGGTTAGTTGTTCATTCAATACTGTATATTGAGAATATTTTAGGTGTTTCTTAATTTTATATTCCTCCAAAAAGTGTCAATTAGGTGTTTTGGGTATTGTGGCTTATCTGGTTGTTTTGATCGATAAGCTCGTAAGTGCTCACAGTAGCGTATGTTAAAATTTCTTAATGTCTGGTCAAGATGGATGGCGCTACAATACGGACAATTTAGTTTGTAAATACCCGACTAAAATTAACCTATATTATTTCTTACTTTAAAAGATATTTTAGAAAATGTTGTACGAGATATAATTTTATAATTCATTGACTGAAATTTGGTTAATATATTTTTTATCTAAGAATTCAGTTATTAATGGTATACATTCACATGGAAAATTTTGTTTCGTCGATTTTCTTTAAGTATTTCTTCAGAAATATCCTTATTAAGAGACAAGAAATTATTTGTCCCAGCACAGGAAATAATAAATAAATAAATAAATAAATAAATAATAATATACTAATCGTTGATATTTAATGCATATCCACCACACTTCCAACATATTTTCACCGCATCTATCCAGGGACATCTAATGGATATATTTTTGGCGATGTACCTTGGATATTTAATTGAACATTTTTGCGCGTACATCTTTAGGCTTTATGAATTCCATATTTTTATGTCCAGCTGTAGCCCGTGCTTAAGAAATTTGATCAGAGAGGGAAGGAAGGAGTATTTAAAAAAAATCTTTGGCTAATTGTGGAATTTTATACTTAGCATCGGTAAACATCTGTTGAATATTTTACATAGTGATATTTAGCTTTCACTCCAAAGTATCCATTTGAAATAGTCCCTTAATCAGTTTGTGAAAAAGATTCTTTTTTCGACAAATTTTGAAACTTGGCAACAATAGCTCTGCTTAATTCGGCAATTTTGCAATTATTCTAAATAAATGTTTTATTGTAATTAATAATTAACGCAATATATTCCATTCAGATCTATTTAATTTGAGTTTTGTTTTATTGGAAAACTATGGGTGTTTCCTTAAAGTTACACAAAATCAAATATATAAAAGTGTGAAGGACGAATATGTATGTGCGGAGATTCTGTAAATTATTCTGTCGAAATTTTGCATTTATTTGGATAATTCTTTAATTAGCTATTAATTATTTGACTATTCTTATTGTAATTAAAAGCGGAATGTATTATTTATTCAGCATAAATTTCTAATTCTTTTTCTTAAATGGATACCGGTCGATGGTCAAATCAAATATTTTCCTGTCATCACTTGCGAAATCCAAGCAAATTGTTAGTCTAAGCGGTTGTCCAAAATTATTTTATTAAAGATAATAAATCAGTTTAAGGTATGACCAATATTACATAGTACGAAATGTACTTCATGGATGTCAACTATATAGGGTGCCCGCGAAAATAATAAGCGTATTTATGGATGAGCTGTAAAAACGTATGCAGAATAAAAATGCCTTATAATTTTTTTTTTCTAAAGTCAGCAGTTTTCAATGAAAAAAATATTAGTATTTCAGATCGATCCAAATATTATTTACCGAAAAGCAACTAAAGCCGGCAACACCGGTAACTCAGTCAAGTATAAACAATGGTTTGTTAAATGTTATAAAAATAAGTTTTTATTTTAGTACACCAAGATATTTAGAATGGTTGCTTACAGGAGAAGTAGAAGAGTCAAGAATGTATTTTCAACAATTATTACACGATCCGAACGATTTGTACCACCACTTTTTTTAGGTAATCCACTACATTTTTCAATAAATTTGTGGGACACTGACACAAAACATCACGGATTAGATTAATTAACATGTCGTGATATTCTTGATTTGAATAAAAATACCATTTTTCACTGAATTATTGAAACTACTTTACCAAACGATAAACATAAAACGGTTAAACAATTTGAATCTTCTGCAAACTAACACAATTTTAGATACATCAGTTTGACATTCCTCGGTTACATGACGCATATTTTTATGAAAAATGTGCGTTGTTGCCACATATAAATTTTCGAGTAAATGTTTAAAGTAAATGTTTGTATAAACTAATGATGATGAAAAAAATGTACTAGAATATTTTGTTGCAAATGACACGTTCTACATATCATTTAAAAATGTGCATTATTTTCTCGACATCCTGTACAAATGCTGAAATTTGTAGTAGATCAACATTAATTAAATAGATAGACTCGGTTGCAATCTGAAGTTTTTTGAAAATCTTTATATGGGCTACATGCCTGGAATTAAGAGCTTTATTTCCGATTAAATTTTTTTTTGCGAGTCTTAAATTTTAACATCTAAGTAATATATTTATGGAATATCTTTCATACTAAATCATTTAACGAACATGAAAAATGTAAAATTTTTCAGCCGATAATCAGAAAACAAAACATTAAACGTATATTAAAAAGTCACGAATACGTTTAGAATACATTTAATCAGATATCAATTTACGCAAGAACGAATTCATAAAATGACGAAATTGTAAAACAAAACTATTATTTCATATTGCACAAACTCTTAAATGGTTAAATGCCGGCCTCAAGGATCCAGGATACACTTTTAAAAAGGCGCCTCAGTAAAACGGATTATCACAATAAAGACAATTAATTAAAAATAATATCAAGGCGTTCATAATAAACAATTAAGGTACTTAAGGATTGCCAAAAATGTACAGGGCTGGATTTAGGAGATTCATATATAACTGTTTCATAAAAAAAATTACAACAGGAAATTAAATAGTAGCAACAAATTTAAAATCAAAATGAGAACCATTTTTATCAAACGGACTAATAAGACAAACAAGGAAAAACGTGGAAGATGATCATTAACAAAAATTTGGACTCTAGAACAAAATAATGAAAAAGGTTTTTTTTTTGGAAAACGGGAAATTTTTAGGATGTACTTGTGGTGTTTTTAATAAGCTTTTAAATTTGCAACCAACTCTTACTTTCTGTATGTGAAACGGTTTCTTGTTTTGTGATCTTAATAAATTAAATAGCATTTCAGTTTTTGTTAAAAAAGAAAGCGCGATTGACTTATTTTGCCATAAAATATGAAATTGTTGCTTAGAAAATTGTGTAGCATGCAAAAAATTTCGTCGACGTATGTCATTTAAGAAGAAATTAATGGCCGTCTCGTCTGTAATTTGTTTAGCAAACCATGGAAGAAACCATTTTGGTTATTAATTCGTATTCCTGACGATAAATTGAAGAGAAAAGGTAATATTTTACTTTCTAGTGGATTATATGGGAAACTTATTTTAATAAGCGTATAGTTTATTTTCATTTCCTATAAAGGATTTAATTCAGCATTGATTGGGCACAAAGCTTAAGTTACAAATCAGAAAACATCGTAATTCCGCTTTTAGAAAAGTGGAAAAAACTGCCTGGTTTCGTTTCCTTTATCGATCGGAAATTTTATTATGTTTCGCTAATATTGTTGTAAATTTAACTTCAAATAAAATAAGTGTTTTTATTTTGGAGTAATTTTTGGATTTGATTTCATCTCCACTGAAAATTATCCTTAAGGGGTGTTTTCTATTTTTTCTACGAGTACAACAAAATGAACAACGAACATGAACTAGATAGAATTTAATAACTTCTACAAACTTAAAAATATTCTATATCTAGTTGTCAATAAAATTCTATACTCTAAAATATTTCAAATTTTCAAGACTTTCTCAGGCCCAAAAATTCCACTACTTCTTCCATTCTCGATGGTTCGATTAGTGTTGGATATCGATTTTATATCATAATTTTATTAATAAGTTTAATTTTTTCCTATATATTTTATAATAAGAAAAGAAGGAGGATCTTCTGGAATAATCATATGCAATATTTTGTTTAAGATTTCCGGACGGGGTGTTAGGGTTTCACCCTATCATATGAGCGATAGAAAGTGGGCTCTCTTCCATATGCCTTGCCAAAATACAATTTTGTGGTAAACAATAAAATAAAAAAAATACCCTTTGGATCGGCACTAATCTGACTGATTTTAACGTTATTTAAATTCAAATAATCGTTGAGGTATCGGCACAATTGATGAATATTTTATTTATAAAATGTAAATTGAAATATGAACACAAATGAGTTTGTAAAAATTTAATGAAAATTGATTAAAAAAAAAATTCCTCTCTTCTTATTAGTGAAGTTATTTTCAATTTTTTGTGATTGTCTGAAATTTTCAACACAATCTAATTAGTTATCATTTTTTCATATTTAAAATAAAAAATTCCAAAGCATATGCACTTTATATTTAAATTGTACAATAATATTAATTACGTGTAAAAAAAATTACAGTGTAGATTTAAAAGAATTTTAATTTGAAACAGAACAATTATATTTCATTGGTTAAATAATTAAAGAATCAAATATTTATAAAAGTTATATTATTTGTTAATATGTTGCATATGTTTTAAATTTAATACAAGAATTGATGAAACAAGTATTTTTACATTTGATTTACATGAATGAGAACATGAAGCTGCTATGAAATGAATATATTTTTTTTTTTTTTTTTTTTATCATTGTGATCTGATCATCAGCGCGATCAATGAACAATTTTATTCTAGCCTAAATTACTACGAATGTCTTAAAACTAAGGGTCTTACTCAGTAGAAGTTCCTTAGATTGTACTAAAAATAACATTATCGTATAAAATTTCGCACTTTGCTCTGCTACTAGGCACTTAAATAACTAACTCAAATGGCTTTGTCCTCTTGAGTCTTCTCGTCTGGTTGGTGTTATGTTATGTTATTGTAACTGAATAATTTAATATAAAGTATAATGTAAAATTTATTATTCTTCGACGAAAGACACCTTTATCTCAGATATCTGATGCTAGTTTCGAAGATTTCTTGTTGCGTTTTCTAGGTGATGTAAAGCCGGAAACAAGACCATCCTCAATTTGTCGTCCTTCCTTCGCTTACACCTGCAAATGAATAAGTTTCTTATGAAATATCCGGCATGCTAAATACTTAAAAAAAATGTGTTTAATTTTAAATAAAAATCTCTTTTAAAATCAATAACAGAAATGTAAATATTATGTTTACCTCTTTAAACAGCAACTCGCTTTTGTACTTTTTGTGAATCTATGGTCAATATTCCATTTTCTGCTTCTTTCTGGGAAAATTTCCAAACTGCATATATAATTTCTCGGGCTTGTGTCCCTATAGTTTTATTTTTCCCGTTTGTGGTCATTGTCAATCCGGCAACATTGCACTACCTTTCGTCATTTTCAACCCTGGATTTTACGAAGTGAACAGCTCAAAGAATGTCACTCGAATGACCAAATGTCACCATTTATTTTGTTTTCGTTACTGCGCACCTGAACTCGCTGTTTCAGATATTCTATTCTTGACGGATAGTACGTAGAATGAAAACATCAAATTCAGGGTTTTTCGTAAATTGTCCATTTTTTATTTCATGTCAAGTTTATTGAAATTTGCAAATCTCCATGGAAACTAAAAAAAAAGATTATAAATATAGGTCGCAAAATCACGCCAAGTTATTGTGATTTTAACCACTGAAGCAGTAATATCGTAAAAATTTTGAAGTTTACTATCAACAATTCAAATATTTATGCTAATAAACAATCTGGATTCAGTTGAGACTAAATTTTTTCTGATATCTGATAAATATGTAATATTTACCAATCGAATGGTATCTCTTTATATTGATTGGTTATATTTATAACATTTCGTAATTCCTCTGTTCCTTCCATTCGTACATATTTTATCTCTTCTGCCGATATTTCATCTATTCCTGATGCTTCTCCAATTTTGACTTGTTTTACTCTTTCTAATAATTCTTCTTCTGTTAATTGTATGTTAATTCTCTGTATTTTTTGTTTTTGTTAGTTTTTGAAAATATTCGTTCTATCTTTCATTTTTGTCTTTGATATTGATCATCGTATGCTCTTTCTTTTTCTTTAACTGCCTCAGTGCACTATAAAATCATTTTTGATTTTCTTTAAAGTTATTATTCACCTTTTTTCCAAAGTTTTCCCAGGACTCTTCTTTGGCTATCTTAACGGTTTTAATGTCACATATTTTTTGTTTGTATTTTCATTATCTATTTGGTTTTTAGTTAGCTGTTAGGATATTTTTTCTACATTTCTTTCTTCTCTTTTATTTTAAGTCTTGGTTCCACCATTGTGTTCTTGTACAGATTGTTTTTGTGATTTTATTTGATCCACAGCTCTCTGTCATTGTTTCTACTAGAGCATCTTTATATTTTTTACATCTTTATTCTAGGTTTAGACATTCCCTGAATTCTTTACAGTTTTATTTTTTGTTTTATAATTTTTTGGTATTTGACTTTTGTTTCGGTCTACATGAGCCTCTTGGTCGCCCTTTTTTCGGATGATTTTTGGATATGATTTCATATTTATTGAAAATTGTCCAAAATGGTGTGTTTTCTATAGGCATTTTCAATTATCGTAACAAACGGAGGCCTTCTGGAATTTGTTGGTCGACTCTTTTTTAGTTTCTGTAGTATTTCTTTGATGAAAATACAATCTTGAACCAATAGGTGGTTCTATTTTTGGACGATATTTGGATATGATTTCATATTTACTGAAAATTGTCCTAAATATGTGTTATCTGTATGAATCCTCAATAATCCTAACAATTGGAGTGCTTCTGGAATTTATTGGTTGACTCTTTTTGCTTTCTGTAATATTTAATCGATTAAAATATAAGCATGAGCCTCTTGGTGGCCCTTTTTTGGCCACATTTTGCCCTAAATGTTGTTTTCCTTACGATTGAGGTGTCGCAAGTGATATTTGCTTATCGACTATATTTCGTTAGGGTATTGTTAATTTTTTTTTATGTTCTTCTTGAGTGTGACATAACCGTAACCTTTCGTTTATCTAATCGATTTTTCTTTATTATCATATAGTAAAATATCTTTCATTTAATGTAATTTATGTCAATTTTATAAACTATGTAAAGCGAAAAGAAACTTCCTAAAAATATTCCGTCTAGTAATCGTTCATTATATTTATTGTTAACACTTACTAACTTCAATGCTAGTATCGATACATGTTGTTAAAAAACGTATAATAATAGTTGTTAATGAAGACTTTTACGGACAAAGGTTCGAGTACTTGTTTCTCTTCATTGCCAAGTGAGCATTACATACCAATTAGTTTTATTATGATTATTATAGTGTACGACCAGTATAGAATGACCGTCAAACTGAATCTTAACTAAGGAAATACGTGTGCATTTTTGTTTTGTACAAAAACCGGGAAGGTTATGTCAATTAATGGTTTTAACATATCTTGGGAATGATTAAAGGCAGGATGTTTGAAATTTTTACGAACGTGACGTTTTTCAAAAAATCATGGATTACGTTTCTTACATCGTTTGTTATTTACCTGTTTATTGATATATACAATTTTAATATAAAAAATTATTAACTTTGATATTAAAGTGAAAGACGGTTGTCGTAACATTTGGATAAACATATGTCACTTGTAATAATTGGTATACCAGATGGTAAACAGAAAATCCTCTTAAACGGCAAATAACTGGAAATTTTTCTAAAAAAAAAAACGCTTTCTTGTTTTTAAAGATGATGATAATAAAGGATTCATCACCTTTGAACTTCAACAACAGCTTTCTCGAAATTATATACCGCCTTAAAAAGAAAAATGCTATTATCGGTAGGTACCAATTTACAAATTTATACTCATGTTTACGTAGATGCATGATTTATCTGAGGATTATATTATCGACATTTTAAATGTATATAATTAATTTTCAGTTATAATCACTTCATGTTTCGAAGATATTCAAATTACTAAATAATTTTCACAATAGCTATAATATAAAATCAAAATTTTATGCGTGTGGTTATGATATAATTCATTTTTCATCAAAATTCTCAGTATTATAATAAGTTGTTATAATAAATTCTTCTGAAATAAAAAAAAGTTTCATATAACGTTAAGTGTATAAAATGTTTTCAACTAATTGCCTTAGATGTTTCTATTGTTTTTTATTACAATAAAAAATGATTAATTGTACAGAAACGAGAACGCTGACTGATATTTTATTCATTTTCAGCCTAACGAGGTTGATGTGGGTACCCTTGGATTTTGCAAATAACAACTTGTTCCTTGAAATATATTAAAAAAAATCATTGCAGTTCCTCTTTATGCGTCTAACAAATTGTTTCCTAACGATATATATTCATTAAATATCATTATAAAAAACAAATTGTAATTATAATTATAAAGTGCTTGAATTTCCTTGAAAGAGTTTACTAAGGATTTCAATACAGTGCTTGTTATTAATTTTTCAGTATAGAGCTAAGAGTACTTTGAAAATTTTAATGTACTATGTAAATCATTTGATAATGTCACATGCTTGCAACACTTTCATGACCTTAATCTAACACTTGAAGCATTAATATAATGCTTGGAGTACCTTCAGCTCTTTTACTGACCCTTCAAATTAATCACACCTATTATATATACTTAAAATACTTTGTTATAGAATTTTCAATAATTTAATATGAAGCGAATATCTTTCTTGAAATACTGCTTGAAGTAATTTTTCGGAACTTAATTATACTGCTTCAAGCATTTTCATTAACCCAATAATTTCAGTAGCAGCTCCAAAAAACACGTAAAAATAAGAAACCAACGCGATAAGGTAAAAATAAGCGGTCTAGAGACCTCATTTTCCTAAAAATTACATTTTATCGTCATTTTTTTAGATAGGCTTAATTTTTATAGAAATTGCCTAATTTTGACAAAATCACCTCATTGTTAATAGATTTTTAATTCTTCAACAATTGTGGAATTTTTTAAAAAGTAGTAGAAATGTTTAGTTATTTTTCTAATACTCACCTCATTTTTCAAAAATTCCGGTTCATTTTTCTTTGGTCTTTTTTACTACCGGCTTAATTTTATAAAAATTGCGTCATTGTCAAAAAACCTTTTCATTGTTAATCGATTTTTTTTTATTTTTCAAAAAATAGTTGAATTTTTAACGCATCTTCTTAAAACTTACCTTGCTCTCTTAAAAATTAGTTCATTTTTTATTTAAGTTGATCGGTATTTTCAATATTGAATTGTTGTAATGTCCCTATCCTTTTTTACGTCTGGCTGTTCTTATATAATGTTTAGGTATATGTAAGCTTCGTTGTTGGTCCTAAACGAAAATATTTACTTCCTTTGTTGTGTTGTCATAAACTAACTTCTTTTTTCCAGTTTCCAATTATCTAAATTATTTGTACTCGTAAATCAAGAATATTTCATGAGAGAATCGATTGCCCAGAACAAGACACCATTCTTCCCTCAGTGAAATACTGGGTACATTATCCCTTTGGATATAGCCCTTTAATAGAAAAGAAAAAGAAGAAGAAGAAGAAGAAGAAGAAGAAATTAGAACTGTCAGAATGATGCTCGGTACTCCAAGTAGAACAAAATATTTTTAAGAGAATAAATATAGAAATTATTAACTAAAGAATGTTTTTTATTGGTAAATATAAAGGGTTTAGTAAATTTTATATACTTTTATTGATCCTTAGAGATTTTCAGCATTCATTACATTTTCAAGTATCCTCGGTTGTTATTTCAAATAAATCACACTGTATTTATATATTTTCAAATTCATCTTAGTAACCTAACAACGAAAAACAAACAATATATTTATTTACACTTTAGTATTGACATATATTTTTACAGTAAATTTATTTTATATTTTTAAATTTAAATATACCATATAAAATTATCAGCAGTAGTAATGGACGTGATTAGTTCTACCTCTTGGGCCCTCGGGGTGGCGTTATTAAAGCGGTGTTACTTAGTTTTAACCCAAGGAGGACCCACCCTAACGACGGCGACTACAATTACTGCAGGTGTCTTAGTTTCATCAGCTCTAATCGGTACTGGTGTTTTGACCCATTATGTTGGATCTCACTTTGTCAGAAGATGCTTAAGAGGGAGAAGGGTTCTATCATCAAACCCTTCCGCTCCAATATTGGAGAGCCCACAACAAGAACTGGGTCCTGCTCCATCTATAATTGTTGACCCAATAATTCCAACAGCAGGATCATCTTCGGGAGCCGAAGTAAGTTCGCAAGAAACAGCAGTAAGAACAAGAAGGAAAAGAAGAGCTGCTCCAAAAACTCGTAACAGTAAGAAACCAAAGAGAGATGGTAAAAATAAGCGGTATAGAGACTCTGATTAATTACTTATATTTTGTATTTGTACTATAGTTTAAAATATATTTTTATTTCACAGTCGTTATTTTTGACTTTCGTTTGTGGTTCGATCTTTCAATTCATGTAGAGATTGGGGCACTACCTTAAGAACTACAGATTTAAAATAACTCCAAAGAAAAATTCAGGGGGATTCCAAGTGTGGTCTCACTAATTAGGCGAATCCCAAGTATGTTGCACAAAATTATACGTATGATAATCTTTATGACTTATTAAAACGTCATGATACATCATAATTGCCGCATTTTATAACGAAAATACTCAAATATTTCCCAAATGGTTTTTAAAAATTTAATTAACAATTCATTTTTAAAGCCTACAGGAATTGTAGTTATTATATTTTATTATTTAAAGTTAATAATTTTAATAATTCTCTCATTCATCTCTTATACAGTGTGTCCACGGATAGGGTTCACAAGAGAAGAACAATTTTTATTTTTAATTTTATCGAAAAATGTCGTACTTGATAAAAAGTTTTGCTTATTCTAAAACTTCATGGACTAAAAAAAATCATGTTTTACCTTATCTGTTCCATTTTATAGTTAATTTTCTATTTAACTTTTACACTATTTTCGAAACATTATCAATATTCTAGTGAGTGACGTTTATATCATTATCAAAGCAATAATATTTTAAATGATTATTTTTTTATAATGCTAAGTCTTCAAGAAAGAATTTATCTTGTAATAAAATTGTGCTGTGACCTTACGAGAATCCCTGTATATTACGAAATAATTTTAAAATGTGAAGCTTGCTTGTATCTATAACTTTTATTTAAAACATTCTTCCCTATTTCTCAAGATAACGGAGATATCAAACTTCGGAGTATAAGTTGATCACACTGTATATCATTTTTCTTTAACTATATCTATATTTTTAATTTAGTTACATAAATCTTCAATGATAACTAGATTAAAATTTACTTATAATATTTTTCAATATACTTTTAATTTAGTTCTTTAGTTCTTTAGCGCTTTAAGCAATTTATGCATATTGAATAATTCTTTGATTCGTTAATCAAAATGGCATTTTCCAAATAGACTATTCAAAATTAGCGAATAAAATTTTATTAATACATTCAAAAGTTTAATCATTTTTAATTCTATAATTGTGTGAAAATGTATTGTAAACTTATGTAATTTAAACCGAGAAATACTCGTCTTACATTGTATATAATGTTAAAAATATTCCTCAATTAAGTAACATCATTTTTGTAATGTGTTACACCTTTAATGAATATAGAAAGTCCAATAGATATCGTTAATCGGTACAAAGAATACAAAATATAATGAGATATTGAGTTTAAATTCACCAATCTTTCAGCCATTTACTTGCTATAGTTTACTCAGATTTCATCAATAGATAGCCGTAAATTTCGACAGAACCGTACTAAAAAAAATCATAATTTACTTATTATTAATAATTAGAAATAAAAAGTTTTGTTGTAATAAAAAAAATTATATGATGTATATAATTAATTTTATACTAAATATGGAAAGATAAATAACACTTATCTTTAATTTCCACAGTCTGCCAAAGCGTTTTAATATGTATTCAATATATATATATATATATATATTCAATATACCATTTTCTAAGACACACAGAAGTTTGACAGATGTTTTTAGAAACTTAAATTTCATTATTATTATAATTAGTTAAAGTTTTATTAAGAAACTGCTAATTTTGTATTTGGAGTATTGACATAAGAAACTACAGGCCTAATTGGTTTTGTATCTTTATGTAATTTAATTGTACCGTATAATTTTGGTGGTTGAGGATTTTTTTGAATTATGTGTTTTTTATCACAGTTAATAAAAATTTAACTAATTGCGGTTACATATCAAACTACTCAGTAAAAAACTCTTTGGATTTGATATATAAACTAAATATACATAAATTAAAAGAAAATACAAAATTATTTTCATTTGACTTTAGTAATATGTTTTCAAAAATACCTCTATGTCAATGTATACCATTAATAACTAAATTTTTAGATAGAAAACCTATTAACCAAATTTTAGTCAATGAATTATAAACCTATTTAATTTATGTATCAATCAAAATTACTTTGTTTTTAATGATACCTTTTATATTCAAAATGAAGGATTGCTAATGGATAGTCCAATATCACCAATTTTGGTAAATAGTTTTAAGGATAATTTAGAACAAAAAATTTTTGATTCAAATATCTCCAGGAATGTGTTGTTTTGGTATAGATACGTTGATAATGTTTTGGCTGGTTTTACAGGTAGTGACAGACAATTGGGTGTTTTCTTTTTCACATCAAAAAATAAAATTTACTGTTGAAATTGAAGAAAACAGTTCTATAAATGTCTTAGATATAAATATCAAAAGAGTAATCTGTGATCTTCAATATTAAATTTATCGTAAACCAACTCATACAAATATGACTATCCCTTATAATTCAAATCATCTTATGTTACATAAATTAGCATACATAGACCCTTTTCAATACCAATTAGTAAGGATGATTTAAAAAGGGAAATTAATATAATAAAAAAAACAAATTGCTACCTCTAATGTTTATCCAATGCATCTAATAAATAGGTTGATTAATAAAAAGGATGAAAAGGTTGCCGTTAACCTGATCTTTCCGAAACAACATAAAGATGACGGGTCATACGGAACGATTACATATTTTGGAAATATTTCAAACAAAATATCAAAAATTATATCTCGTACAACATCTTCTACAATATCTTTTAAAGTAAGAAATAATGTAGGTTCTTTTTTATTAAATGTAAAACCTAAAATTAATAAATTTTCAAAATCGGGTATTTACAAACTAAATTGTCCGGATTGTAACGCCATCTATCTTGGCCATACATTAAGAAATTTTAACATACGCTACTGTGAGCACTTACGAGCTTATAGATTAAAACAACCAGATAAGTCACATTAGACAAAACACCTCATTGATACCAAACACAAACCTACACTTAATAACACAATGGAAACAACAGTGGAAGTGACAAGAAAGAAGAACTTGATTTTTTGGAGGAATATGAAATAAAGAAACACCTAAAATATCCATCAATATACAGTATTGAATGAGCAACCAAACCTGGGAAGTTCAATTATCTTAGATGACCTTTTGAAATAAATACTTATATAATAATATCCAAATATATTTTTAGAAAAAGAAGAATATTGCTTAATACTCATTGGTTGTCAGGTATATAACATGGAATTTATTTACGTTTTTAAAAAACATCTGTCAAACTTCTTTCTATCTTGGAAAATAGTATTGTTAGATACCGAAATCTAGGTAGACTTTAATACATATTAAAATGCTTTGGAAGTCTGGAAATTCAAGATAAGTATTATTTATCTTTCCATATTTATTATGAATAATTTCCACAATGTAAATGTTGAAACAATTAGTTTCATTTTATACTGTTTGTTTCCCAACTACAATAAGATAAGATTTGTTTTTTACTTCAACTTGGGTGGTTCCAGTACTATCTGTTTCTATAAAATTGCATCACGGTGCATCTTAAACAATTTCTTAAATGATGATTTGCCAATGGTTGAGGGGATTGTGATGTGTACACAATTAAATCTTGAAATTTAATTGTTTACATTCACACGCTTATAGTTCTTAATTAAGTTTTAATACAAACGCATTTATTATTGTGAATTATTGTTATTAATGCGCAACTCAAGTAGAAATAAATCAGAAGTTAATAAAAATTGTAAAATTTATTATTTAATTCATTGTAAAAATGATTATATTGCGTTTTCTAATTTTCGCGGATTTATTTTAAATCAAATTGACTAACTTTAATTTGAAACGTGATGTTTAGGTAAACACGATTTTAATTTATATTTTAAATTAGTTATTATTGTAGATTCATGTAACTAAATTGAAAATATAGACACAGGTATGGAAATAATTTTAAAGAAAATAGAACAATAATAATATTAAATAGTAATCTTTTTTTCCAATAATTGCCAGTATTTTTAGGAGAATGATAGAAAAGTTTAAAAAATAATGAGATTTTGAAATAAATTAAATGATTTCAATTAAATTGCAGTAATTTTTAGAAAAATAAATCAGTTTTTAGTACAATGAACCAATTTTCTTTTAAAAATCAAGGGTACAAATTCTGACAGAGCTTAAATAGTTTTTCGATATCATAGCATTCTTTATGTTTAATTTTTTTTTAGTTTTGACACTTAATAATTTAAAATTCAAATAAATTATGATTACAATAATATGAATTTTACTTATTTTTGTTGTATCTAAAGAATTAACTATTTATAATTAAAATATGATATTTTTACTTGCATCTTTGACATATAATTTTCATTTCTACATTAAAATTTAGCTTATTATTCAGATACAACAAAGCCCATTTTCTTACAATAAATTGCTTTAATTTTGTTCTAATCGAAAAATTTTAGATTCTTACATATTTCTAAATAGTGAACAAAGTTTAATTAAAAATTAATTCATTAATTTGACACAATTTTGACTAGTTATAAGTATTACATAAAAAAATCATTAATTTAGGTTTCACATTTACAATTTAGACATACAGGATCAAAATAAATTATAGTATAGTATTTTCAGAATTCCCTTATAATCATTGATTATTCTTATATATTGTGTTAACCAATTTTTATTTTATTTATGTGCTATATTAAACTACCCCATATGCTATCTTGAAGTACATATCAATTTTTGTTTAATCCAAAGTTAAATTATTTCATTCCTCTTTTTAGACCGTTACAGTATTTTACAAAACCAGACATTTTATACTAAAAAGTATAGGATTAAAAAAAATGAGGTGAGTCTTGGAAAAATAAGTAAAAAGTTAAACTATTAAAAAATTGAAAAAAGTATATTATCATTGAGACGATTTTTTGACAATTAAGCAATTTTTATAAAATTAAATCCATCTTAAAAAAGACCTAAGAAAAATGAATCGATTTTTAGAAATATGAGCTCAATTTTACAAAAATAAGTAAAAAATTTAACAATTATTAAAAAGTTAAAAAATCTATTAAAAAATAAGACGGGTTTTTGACACTTAGGCAATTTTAATAAAATTAAGTCGATCGTAAAAACGATCTAAAAAAAATGAACCGATTTATTGAAAAAAGTGTTGCAGAAAAGTAACAAAACATTTTAAGTTGTTTAAACTGATCCAAAAAAAAGAGACCCAAAAAAATGAATCGATTTTTAGAAGAATGAGGTGAGTTTCAGAAAAATAGTTAAAAAATTAAAAAAACCTATTAACAATGGGACGGTTTTTTGACAATTAGGAATTTTTTATTTATTTTTAAAAAATGATCTCATTTTTCTACATGTAGTTTGATATTTCTAAAAATTGTTTCTGTTTTTTAAAGGCCATCTCATTTGTAATCCCTTCCCATAACTATATAAAACATTATATAATAATATTGTCTGGTTAATACAAAGTCAGCAAAAACTTTAGAAGTTTAAAATAATTAAGCTACACGTATGGTTATCCAAAAATTACATTCTTGATAAAAAAGTTTGCTTAGTCTAAAACTCCATTAAATGAAGAAAAAAAATATGTTTTATCCTAATTGCTTCATTTTATAATCAATTTTCTATGAAGCTCTATCAAATTTTGCACTAAGTTGGATACTTTAACAATAATCTAATGAATCTAATGAATGACGGAAGTTAAATTCTGGCTTGAAGAGTATAAAAAAAGATAGATAATTTGAAATATTATTGCTTGGATAATGACATGAACGTCACTTACTAGAATATTGATAATGTTTGGACCTTAGTGCAAAAGTTTTAGAATAAGCAAAACTTGTTATCAAGTACGACATTTTTCGATAAAATTAAAAATAAAAATTGTTCTTCTCTTGTGAACCCTATCCGTGGACACACTGTATAAGAGATGAATGAGAGAATTATTAAAATTATTAACTTTAAATAATAAAATATAATAACTACAATTCCTGTAGGCTTTAAAAATGAATTGTTAATTAAATTTTTAAAAACCATTTGGGAAATATTTGAGTATTTTCGTTATAAAATACGGCAATTATGATGTATCATGACGTTTTAATAAGTCATAAAGATTATCATACGTATAATTTTGTGCAACATATTTGGGATTCGCCTAATTAGCGAGACCACACTTGGAATCCCCCCTGAATTTTTCTTTGGAGTTATTTTAAATCTGTAGTTCTTAAGGTAGTGCCCCAATCTCTACATGAATTGAAAGATCGAACCACAAACGAAAGTCAAAAATAACGACTGTGAAATAAAAATATATTTTAAACTATAGTACAAATACAAAATATAAGTAATTAATCAGAGTCTCTATACCGCTTATTTTTACCATCTCTCTTTGGTTTCTTACTGTTACGAGTTTTTGGAGCAGCTCTTCTTTTCCTTCTTGTTCTTACTGCTGTTTCTTGCGAACTTACTTCGGCTCCCGAAGATGATCCTGCTGTTGGAATTATTGGGTCAACAATTATAGATGGAGCAGGACCCAGTTCTTGTTGTGGGCTCTCCAATATTGGAGCGGAAGGGTTTGATGATAGAACCCTTCTCCCTCTTAAGCATCTTCTGACAAAGTGAGATCCAACATAATGGGTCAAAACACCAGTACCGATTAGAGCTGATGAAACTAAGACACCTGCAGTAATTGTAGTCGCCGTCGTTAGGGTGGGTCCTCCTTGGGTTAAAACTAAGTAACACCGCTTTAATAACGCCACCCCGAGGGCCCAAGAGGTAGAACTAATCACGTCCATTACTACTGCTGATAATTTTATATGGTATATTTAAATTTAAAAATATAAAATAAATTTACTGTAAAAATATATGTCAATACTAAAGTGTAAATAAATATATTGTTTGTTTTTCGTTGTTAGGTTACTAAGATGAATTTGAAAATATATAAATACAGTGTGATTTATTTGAAATAACAACCGAGGATACTTGAAAATGTAATGAATGCTGAAAATCTCTAAGGATCAATAAAAGTATATAAAATTTACTAAACCCTTTATATTTACCAATAAAAAACATTCTTTAGTTAATAATTTCTATATTTATTCTCTTAAAAATATTTTGTTCTACTTGGAGTACCGAGCATCATTCTGACAGTTCTAATTTCTTCTTCTTCTTCTTCTTCTTCTTCTTTTTCTTTTCTATTAAAGGGCTATATCCAAAGGGATAATGTACCCAGTATTTCACTGAGGGAAGAATGGTGTCTTGTTCTGGGCAATCGATTCTCTCATGAAATATTCTTGATTTACGAGTACAAATAATTTAGATAATTGGAAACTGGAAAAAAGAAGTTAGTTTATGACAACACAACAAAGGAAGTAAATATTTTCGTTTAGGACCAACAACGAAGCTTACATATACCTAAACATTATATAAGAACAGCCAGACGTAAAAAAGGATAGGGACATTACAACAATTCAATATTGAAAATACCGATCAACTTAAATAAAAAATGAACTAATTTTTAAGAGAGCAAGGTAAGTTTTAAGAAGATGCGTTAAAAATTCAACTATTTTTTGAAAAATAAAAAAAAATCGATTAACAATGAAAAGGTTTTTTGACAATGACGCAATTTTTATAAAATTAAGCCGGTAGTAAAAAAGACCAAAGAAAAATGAACCGGAATTTTTGAAAAATGAGGTGAGTATTAGAAAAATAACTAAACATTTCTACTACTTTTTAAAAAATTCCACAATTGTTGAAGAATTAAAAATCTATTAACAATGAGGCGATTTTGTGAAAATTAATTAATTTCTATAAAAATTAAGCCGATCTAAAAAAATGACCATAAAATTAAATTTTTAGGAAAATGTGTCGAGTTTTAGAAAAATAAGTAACATTCAACTATTTTTAAAAAAATTAAAAAATCTGTTAATTTATTTTTGGAAATTAGGCAATTTTCATTAAATTAAGCCGTTCAAAAAAACAGGCCAAGAAAAATAAAGCGATTTTTAGAAAAAGGAGTGTTAGAACTACTGAAATTACTTTTAAGTATTAAGAATGGAACATCTTTCGACAATTAGGTAATGTTTATAAAATTTAGATTAAATCAAAAATGAATTAAAAAAGTGAACGGTTTAAAAAAAAACAATAACAAGTTTTTTTGAAATTGAGCAAATTTATATTAAATCGACTTAAACGACACGATTTTTAGAAAAAACCTCTCGAATTTCAAGGAAACCGTTTCTATAATAGAAAATGATAGTTCCTTTGCAGGAATTTGATTCCTAACCTGTTTCCTGAACTTTATGTATAATTAAAGATCAACGTATAGCAGTGCCTTTGTAAACTATTAAATAAGTTGTAGAATAAAATTGAAATAGCCGCTGGTTGGATTTGGAGTCGTGGTTGTACCAAGAAGGTCACAGCTCACGGAAAAGTAACAGAAAACAACGGTACGACCTTGCCCCAGGCCAATCTTCTACTTAACTCTTTATTTTACTTCTTGGGTCTCGATCGACAACGTGCTGCTTCTTGGTCTTTTCCTTCCTGATATCCATAATTACACCGTTGCCAAATATAGAGCTTTAATTAAGTACGTCAGTATTTAATTATGGCTCTCTTTGCCACACTATGTTTTAACTCGAAGAAGGCGTGTCGTTTTGAAAATAATAAAATACACCCGTTTTTTTTCAAAATAATACAGATATGTGTGTACTATACATGATGTCCAGAAACTCACTTCATTTTATGTCGATTTGACGTAAATCATCTTATTCAAAAATGTTTCGTAAGGGAGCTAGAACTCTTCTTAATAATGGCGCTCTAACGTCGGTTTAACTAAAATTAACTTCAAAACGGTTTTCTTTTAATTGACAACATTTGGCATATTTATTTCTTGTGTTGTGAATAATTAAATGGCATAAATACGATTTTTTACTTGTAGTCATAAGCGGATCGTTTGGTTGGAGTATTAGATATTTTTAGGAATAATTTTTTTCTTTCTCAATATATCGTCATTTTGACATGATATTTAACAAATCTTGACATTTTCACAAAAAAATGATACTGGCAAGTCTCTACGATGAACGGTTTTCGGTAAAATTTAAATTTTTCATGTCTCTTGTCATACATTCCGATTGATAAATACATTTTTAAATTATAATAATAAATAATGTTTTTGTAAAAATTGTCGAAATTTATTAATTGTCATGTAAGTAAAAATGGCGACATCTTGAAAAACTAAAAAATTATGAATAAACATTTCCAATACCCCACTCAAACGAGCCGCCTATGACTACAGTAAAAAAATGATATTCAGTCAATTTGTTTGGGCACATTTTAAGAAATAAATGCACAAAATATTGTCATTCAACAGGAATCCGTTTTGAACTTATTTGAGATAAAAGTGTTGTTTAAACCCTAACTTTAAAAAGCTCTGGTTCTCTTAGGAAGCATTTTTGGATAAGGTGATTTGAGTCAAATGGATATAAAATAAGCTCTAGTGAATATACTATATCTCCTAGAGCTTTTGGGAAGAATTTAAAGAGCGCATATTTAACGAAAAAAATACTACATAAATGATAGACAAATATAAATGGAAAATAGGAAAAGTCCTAAAGTGAAACCCTTTGGCATTCTAGATGTGGTATTTCTTAAGAAGGACCTCAGGTTAGGTTTGTTAAGATTAAAATCACAGGAAGTAGAGGTTGGCTAGCCCTTAAATAAAGGCGAATAACACTAAAGGGGCCATTTAGTATATAATGTTTTCTTCAACAAAATGACAAGCTCCTAAAATATCTGCCATTATTTCTGAAATGGCCTGTATATAAGGGACTTTTATTTATGCTAAAAAATAGCAGTAAAATTGAAATACCAGAAATTAAATAAGGACCTGAAGTTGGTCGAACCTTCAGAATTTCTAACAAAAAGTCGAAACACCATTTGGCGGTTTTATTGCTTCAGAAAATTGAATTTTAGAAGACCCTGAAAGCAATTACCGTCGTGATAAAGTATCTAAAGGTCGAATCTTTAAAGGTAAACGCTTATAAGCATGCAATTTGTTTATTTGATGATTTTTCCTTATACGTACTGGAATTATGACATTATTTAAATGAGCGGCAACCTTGCCTGTGGAGTTTTCAGGGCCGTACAAGCAAGACGCGCGGGCAAAATTGTAGCCGGGCAAGTGCCGAGAGACTTTTAATCGTTAGAAGCTCTTCAACTGCTTTGGTTTTAACTTTTCTCGACAAATGTTCAACAAACGCGATATGTGAATTATTATTTGGAAATAGTGCAGATTTTTGTGTTCTGTGATCGAAATTGGATGGTCTTGAATTGTTCGGATTTTATTTCATGAGACTGTTATTTTAGGTGAGTTCTTTTTATATTAAAAAAAATTATCAAGAGAAAAAGTTGTAAGCAAATAGTTCTTTTGTAGTAGTACATATAGAGGGTGCTCTAGTTTCAAAAATTGAATCCTAGATTACCCAGAAACCAGTCCTTAATTTTCGACACAAAATTTTACAAACTGACTCAAATACTAAATAACGGTTTTTTTTCACAGCATTTTTCTGTTTTTACCAAGGCACCAATAGGACAACTAAATTAATACAAAAATCTTGAGATAAAAGACAAACACGGTATGAGTCTAATTAATAACCAGATCCGGCTTTTTTCATAAAATAACAGCAATCTGTATAACAAAATTTTGTAAAATAACAGAAAATATCAGAACTGCAATAAAAGTTTTGTCAAATTTGTGGATGTCGTCGGTTTTTTCTTAAAATTGTGTTGATCATAAGAAAATTAATTGTAGAATTTAAAAGTAATTATTTAGGCTAAAAATATTTCTTGTTAATGTAAGTAAATAATAGATTATACACATTATTTTAAATTAATAATAATCGGTTAAAACATAAGTTGAATTATTATTAGTAGAATTCAAAAATTAATCAGAAACTAATGAAATTATAAAATACTAAAATAATATATTATATTATAATAGCTTATAATAATTGAAATATTTATGCAGCGGGATCTTTAAATTTTAGTCAATTAAAAATTGTGGTAAAAATGATAATTGGTAGACCAAAAATAATGGACGATTCTAATTTATTAATATATATATGTACACTTCATTTTCAAATAACCTATATTGTTATAATTATAATTGTTATAATATATACTTTTTAAATTTTATTCTCGAATTTGAAAATTCTTGACAATTCAATTCCTCAACCACAATTCATATTAATAACAAAAATAAACACATTATTCCATAATTTTTATAACTATTACCCCAAATTTTAAATTAATTTAATTTTATATCCCAGTAAATAAATCTACATAAAATTGATAATTTAAAAATAATTTTCTTATTTATTTATATGATTGTTTTGTTAAGTTTTTCACATTGCTGTTTTCGATTGCGTGTAATTCTATTCTCTGTTTTAAGTTGTATATTTGTCTTCTTTTTATGAACTCCATGTACCATTTTCATTCTATTTTCGACACTGTTTAGATAAAATAGTATTAACGAAAATGACTGCTTAATCCCTTTTCGTAAAAATATTAATTAGCATTAAGAAATATTTTATTAATTATCATTAGTGCTTGATATTTAGGAATAGAATTCTTATTTAATATTTATTTTTTTTCTTTAGTATAACTAACGGATTAATTTCATTACAATATTCTTTTTCACCTTCTAACTCAATTATAACTTCATTATTATTTATAATATAATTTATTTCATTTTCTTTTTCTTTTATTCTTTTGAATTAGTTGGATGTTTGGGATTTAATAGTTTTCTGTTTGTTCTATTCGTAGACTTTTAAATTGTTCTTTATTTTGACTTTTAATGTTTTCTTCTGGTGTTTTAGTTTGCTCTTGTGTTTTTTTCTGATGCTTTAATTTGCTTTCATGTTTTTTAAACTGTGCTCTTAGTATAAAAAATAAAATAAATAAAAATAAATAACTGTATATGTATACAAAAAATAGATGGTATTCACAATAAAAAATTGCGCGATTTCAACGAAACACTTTTTACAAATAAAGAATTTTTTTGTCTTTTGTACAAAGGCACGTACTACAACAAACTTTTTCGTTTTTACTAAAATTGATGTTTTTCAAGTATCTGTGTTGTAAATTTCCAAGGAAATCCCAGATTAATTTGTCTGAGACTGCGGTGTTCCTTGACCAGTTCAACTACTAATTATTTTAGTAATTGAGTTGTATTTTTGGTTATAAACAACAGTTATTATTTATATATTCTTGATATAGTTTCCGTTAATGGACTACGAAAACGGGACGTATCCCAAGTAGCAGATAAAAATTGAAGTGTGTGAAAATATTTTTATTCAAATATTAAATAATTAGACTCCAAAAGTATATTAAATGAGAAAATTTTAGATACTTATATCATGGTAACAATAGTATATATATATATACCTTTATTTAGTAATTGCTTATTTAAAGATATTTTATTTTCGTTTTTGAAATAAAATATATTTTTTTTTATAATTATACTTTTTTTAATTATTAGGAGTATTCTAGATTGAATATTGGTTATACAGATAAAATCAAAATAATTTAAGTATTCGAAATTGAAGAAATGTATATATATAACTATTAAATCTAAAATTCTATCGAAAAATTCATCCTAGAAAATAAGCAAAAAAAAATAAAATATCGCTATATTGATATGATCTTTATTAACATTGACGATGATATGGAATATTTTCTTCTTCTATCAGAATTCGAAACTCATGTTATACCTAACTGCACTGGTAACAATTACATCTCAATTTTTGGTTGTTATTGGTAGTCTTTTCAATAAATTACTAACATACAAACAATTATTTTTGAAAAATTCTGTTTCGTCTGTTTCTTTAATTATTACAAAAAAGTAACCGAGTAATATGCTGTTTGAAAAATCTTTGTTTTCGAACCTTATTTTAACATTTTAGTTAACAAGTGCTTACATGAAGGTGGTTTGAGCCTAATATTTATTTAATCCAATGAAACTCAAAATCGTACCACAACAAATAATTTATTAATTCCAAATTTAAAAAAAAGTGACAACTAGTTTCGACTTTGAAAGTCATCATCAGGTCTGTAGGTAATACAAAAATAATACAAAAGTTACAATAGTAAAACATTAAGTTAACAAAGCAATGAGATTATGAAACTTACCTAAACATGAAACAGGAAACAATACCACAGTTAAAACCTAAAAATAAAAAAAAATCTTCTTAAATAAAGTAACAGTGTAGATAAGTGGTAAAAATGAACAGATATTAAAATTAACAAAGGAATTATGTGGTATAAAAAACTAACTAAATAACATTAAAACTGTGTTGAGTGGTGAACTTAAGAACATTTCAGAAAACAAATAACTTACATGATTCTTCGTGATATATTTATTAATTAGAAAATTAAATATTTTGGTTACTTTGCACTTTCTACAATTATATTTGTAATATAAAAGTAACTTTTAAGTAAATTTTATTTATTAATACCTAACATACCGTTATAAAAATACAATAATCTCTATAAAAATAATTAAAATTATAACATTTTTTAAAAGAGTTTTTTCGGTAATATTATTAATATTAATTAATAAATCATTAAGAAACTGATATTTATGTTTAAAAAGTTGTATTACTTCGATGTGTATAAAAATATATTTTTTTTGTTACTTAGGGCTAATCTCATTCAAGATTAAAAGAAAAGAGCGAGTCATAAAATTGTCACTTCAGTAGAGAAAGATAACCTAACTTGTTTTCCTGAATATATATTTTAAATAGATTTATTATTAAATCCTTATGACTTTTTGAGACACAAATTGTCAAATTTTTAGTAGGTACGGTTTTGTTCGTTTGTTGGTATTTTCAAAATTCAGTAAAAACGTAGTTTCGGTGGTAAAAAGGTCGTTTTTGTGTAAAAACGGTTGAGAACGGCCCAACATTATTAATTACATCATTATTATGTAAAGAGAATATATTATATTTAATAAAAAAAATATATCACATTAATTATTCTTTGAAAATGAAATATTTTCCCGTAATTACACTTCGAATTTAGTTTGTGAATCGATATTTTTTAGAAAATGTAATCAACAGAAATAATCGATTGAGATTAAGTAAAAAATGACGAAAATATAAGGTCGCAATAATATCAAAATAACTGCTATTTAAAACTGTCGAAAGATTTCATTAATTTGAAGAACAAATTATTTCAGTACTACCAAATCTTTCAGAAATATGAAATACTTCTTTAAAGACTATCTTTGAGAGGTTTTAATAATTTTAGATTTATAATATACAATGTTATCATTTTAGTACTTAAAAAACATAACGAAAAATATAGCTTATGTAACAAATGAGCTGTATATTGCTTAAAGCATGAAAATAGTTCTATTTTACGGTATGTGCTGGGTAAATTGTTCTTTTGGACATAATCCATAAAATGATTAAGAATATGAAGCTTATGTGACGTTTTAACTAGTCATAAAGACTGTCATGTAATTTTGTGACATTTAGATAGGGCTCCACCCCAATACGCTACTACTATGAGGTAATCCCTGGAATTCCCACTCTTTCGTGTCAATTAAAATATGAAGTTTTTAGAATGTACCTTAATTCTACAAGAATTAGAAAATACAGAAATAATGTACAAAAAATAATGCCTATGCAATAAAGATATATTTTAAAATATAATAAAACTACAAAATAAATAAATCAATCAGTGCTGTTTCCCGTTACCATTTTTCCCATTTTCAGTTTTTCGTAGTTTGGAAGAAACATGCGCTTCGGATGTACTTGATCTTCTTTTCATCGGATGACGTATGTTAACAGTTTCTTCAATTTGTTCGTTAACAGTTTCTTCAATTTGTTCGTTAACAGTTTCTTCAATTTGTTCGTTAACAGTTTCTTCAATTTGTTCGTTAACAGTTTCTTCAATTTGTTCATTAACAGTTTCTTCAATTTGTTCGTTAACAGTTTCTTCAATTTGTTCAAATTCATCTGAAGTGGAATCTTCGGAAGAACTGCTACTTGGAAATATTAAGATTAGCTCTGTTTCTTCATCAAATATGCAATCTTCATCACTGAACCCCTCATCGAACCAAGTTATGCGACGATATGGCTGACGTAAAATCGATACTGTACCATTTGCACTTATTTCAGGATTCATGTATATTCTTTTCAAATTTGTGCACAGGTAATAAAGAGTTAAACCTAACACCGAAAAACTGGCAATCGCAGGTACACAAATTGATATGTGTAACCCATGCAATAGCGGATAGAATTTATTTACCAGTAGTCTGCATATCGCTGTAGTATCGGGAAACATTTTAGTAAAACTGATTTTACAAAAGCAATTTCGCACACTAGCGCTAAAATTTATAATTTGACATTAAAAACCGTATCCAACAACAAATTTCTATTGTTTTTTTTTGGTTACTGAGATTTATCTGAAAAAAATTGAAATACAGCGTAGGGGTGATTTATGTAAAATAACAGCCAATGACTTTCGGAAATGTAATACAAATCAATAAATGGTACATATTTCTCAAATCTGCTTAAAATTAAAAAAATATTTATAGAATCCAAGAAGTATTCTTTTTGTTTATGGAATTAATATAAATAGGAAGCAATATTGTTTACTAAATATCTTCTTGACATCTAATTATGTTGAAAAAGGAACATATCTTCTTAGTCTATAGTTTACTCTTCATGTTAATGTATATTTCGCATTGGACATCTATGAATACATGTTTTGTATTAAACTTTGAGTTAAAAGTTTAGCGAATAATGGTTATTAATGGTAAATTAGTTGAAGAAAATTCAGACCAGATACGAGGTGGAAACGTTGAGTCATTTGCAAAATATGTTTCCACAAAAGTTCTCAACTCGTTTGTTCTTTGGTTGAACATACACTGTCATCAGTGAAACACTACATCAGAAGATTCAAGAAAAGGAAGACCAAAAAATTACAAAAAATATTCCAATTTGTGACTTGGCATTTCTATATTCCGTCCTCATTCCAGTTTCTGAATCTTTCTCCAACTTTGACCTAAACGAAGAAGATATCGTTTTATCAACTTCTGAAAATATTTTGGTTCTTAACTTAATCGGTTTGTACATCAACGTTTTATTCTGCTTTTCTATTATCAGTTTATCAGTTTTTTTTCATAAGATTGAATTTTAATGTCATACTCTTCATTTTAACTGACCTCAAGAAGCTACTGAAAAAATGAATAAGTTTTCTAAAAAAGACTGGTAACATTATTCAAACAGACGAAACAATAAATGTAACTACAAAAAAAGACGGCTCCAGAATAATTGAAAGAAAAGTAATATTATTAACAGTAAAATTACGAAATAACGCCTATAGCCAAAAATTGAATTACGAAATAGAGGAAGAATTAGAAAAAATGGACATAGTAAGAAAAATAAAAAGACGGAGGATTAAATGGCTATAACATACATATATATAGAACAGAAGAACAAACAAAAACAGTACAAATGACGCAATGACAACCTGGAGACAAGAAGGCGAAGAGATACACCAAGGATAATATGGATAGAAAGGTGGAGGAAGGAATTTGACACTGGGAGCAAAAAGGTTATGAATTGAATGAATTGACAGCATGAAGAAGCACGTTGATTCATTTCAATAAATTAATTTAGAAAGCGTTGATATGGGAAACCTCAGGAGAACTATCAAGTTGTTATAATTTAAAACATTATTTTAAACCGTCTTCTTTACAATGATCTTTTGGTGTATTGATCGGTTTCTGGAAGACATGAATTGATATAAAGTTGCAGTTAAAATAAAACATAAATAACATAAGTCTACGTATTGATTATCTAATAATAACATATTATTTTGACATTTTCGAAATTTTGGGTATCTGGGTATCTGGGTATCTGGGTATCATTTTCTAAAACACTCACTTCCAACCAAAAGAAATGGTAAACTAAGTAGTTTTCAGTAACTTTAATGAAAATGACTAGAAAAACTTACGACCTTACAAATATTTACAACCGCATTTACAAAATTAACAATGTAAACTTTCAAGTGTTCACAAACAAAGCATAATTTTTTTTTCACTTCACAAGTACTGATTAAGTCTTTTTTTTCTGATGAGACGTTAAATTTATTAACTTGAGACTGTGAAACAACTTTCTTTCAACGTGAGTTAAGAAAACATTGAGGTTGATAAAATTTTATTGGTTACTGTATGTGGTGCGATTTTAGCTAATTGTTTTATTAGTTTGAAGTTACACTTCTACAAATTTCTAGAAGAATTATACCGGATGAAATAAAAATACGTTGAATATTATTTTACTTTGTGTAAAATGAATAAGTTTTAATGAGGTTGACCATGATTTCGTCATTGTGGTTTAAAGAAAAGATATATTTTCATAATAGTACTGATTTACATGACTCTAATTACGTTACTTTTATAATTATTAGTTATATAATTATTAATTAGGACTTCTTTTTTGCCTCATACTAAATTCAGAAGAAATACATATTTATGAGTGTCAACTTTATTTATTAATTTTGTAAAATTTCATGTGCCTCGTTTTATGGGGTTTTGAGGGAAGACAATCCACAATAATTTTAGAATTAGAATCGGTATTTCGTTTTTTTTTATATGGTAAGCCTGTACTTGAAAAAATAGTTGGTGAAGAAAATTGTGAAAATATTGATTCTAAAAATTAGGTTTCATACAAAATTTTGGCTTGAAAATCATTTTTTAGCAAATCGGGAACTATGTCTAAAAATTTTGCAACTTTAAAAATTTTGATGTGGCGCTACTACAACTTTTGTGGGCTATTTTGACAGTACATGAGACAGTTGTTTATGTTTAATCCAGCTTATTAATAAATAATACATATTTCTGCCGCTACTTATTTTATACACTACACGTTTCCAACAATCCCAGTGACACTGATACAAAACATCGCGGGTTAGATTAATTAACATGTCATGATATTTTTGATTTGAATAAAATGCCATTTTTCACTGAATTATTGAAACTACTTTACCAAACAAACGATTAAACGATCCAAAACATCTATATACTAACACAATTTTATGATTCATCAGGTAGATATTCCTTGGTTATATGACACATATTTAAAAATATGTATTATATTCGCGGATATTCTGTATTTACATCCTTTGTTTGTACGAAGTTTTTCAAAAAATAATTTTGCAGCGCATTGGGTAATTGTTTAGTATATTTTGTGTTAACTTCGATGTTTGGTATGGAAGTACATACATAATGAATGCAAACCGCGGAATGTGAATTATATACTTTTATGTGTACTTGGCCTAATTCTACAACCTTCTCTTTTATTACATCCAAGAATTAAGGAAAATATTTCCAATTTACTAATACTCGTAAATTTTTAATAGCCCTGCCTTATTTAGAACCAATTCCGTATACGAATATCAAAAGCACATTTATGCAAATAACTTCGAATTAGCAACAAATTAACAATAATATAATTAATCAGCTCAAGTGAAGCGAAGCTAATTTACCGCCAAATATAATTTAACAGCAAGAATAAAATATAATGGAAGTAATTGGGTTGCGAGTATGTCGCAAACGTTCTGTCGCCGGTTATTCAAATGACATATCTTTTATTTTATTTTGCCCAGTGTTTGCAACGGCCATTTTTCATTTCTTTATCCATTATTATCAGATTTCAAGCTTGTATCGGTACTGGTAAATTATGTAAATTGCACATACTGTCACTGTAAACAATAATTGTTCGGATATTAGATTTTCTGTGGCACGAATGCAGCTGAATAATAAATATACAAATAAAAACAATGCTAGAAAAAATAATAATAAAATAGAATGGTCTGCAAAAAATAAGAATGTTTATACAGGGTGTAATCGATATGAAAGTACACTTAATAACTTTGTCAAAACCGGAAAGTTTTATTAAACAAAATTTTCAATATTTCGACTGTTCCACTTTTTACACCTATTACAGTATTATTAACTATATCATTCTATCCATCATGGTCTATCACATGTTTACAATACAATTGCCTAGTTCATCCGATCTATCCTCCTTAGTCCACAAATATGTCACATCTTTGAAATCAGTGAATATACGATGAGATTCATGTCTCCTATACAAAAAACTATTTAAAAAAAAACCTCAGTCAGGTAGGTTTTTATTTTTGAATTTTATTAAAGAAACTGACGAAAAATAAACTAAGAAATACGAAAGAGGTAAAGCTCTTTATCAATAATGATATATAGAGTAAAACTTGAAATGGAAATACAAGAAAGAATAAAACAAGAGCAAAGGAGGAAAGGAATAAGGCAAGATTGGTTTAAATTTGATTTCTAAATTAATCAAAAATGGAAAAATATGGAAATGGAATAAATTACTAACGAAATAAATTATCAATAAGAGAAAGGAAATCACACCAGCCAAAGATAGAAGGAATCTAATACAAATACAATAGAAATAACAAAAGTGTAGAAAGAGTCTCAGACAAATTTGATAAAGAGGAAGAAGAGAAAATATATAAAAAGGACAACATCAAAATTAAAAAAAAAATAGCGAAAACAAAAAAGTCTTAGAAGGTTGAGCTTGTTGAATGGGGTCCAGAAAATTAAAACAAGGACTGTGTTTCAATTGATTGCCATCGTTTCGGATCTCTATCTTCAGGGCACGAAAACGTCGACAATGAACAAAATTCTTGTTTTAATTTTCTAAACCCCATCCAACAACCTTAACCTTCTATATCTATCTGGGTCGCAAAGTACACAAAAAGGAGAATAAACGTCTCAACGATAAGTGAAAACGGGTGGAGAAGATGATATAGAGCCAAAAATGATAAAATATTTAGGGAAAGAAGGAGTATCCTGGTTTTGGAAAATATGTAAAGTATGACAATAAAGAAAAGACTTACAAACAATAATATATACATTATAAGACATTTAATAAAGAGAAAAATATATAATGGGGAGAAACTCGTCTTAGTATTTATCGAGCTAAAAGTAGAATTTAACTCGATAGAAAGGAAGTAGTATTGAAAAAAATAAAACCTCCGAAAGGATTAAGGATTTAATAAAGTACTTGAAAGCATTTATAAAACACATAACAGGAGGAAGATTAAATAAATTCGAATAGAAGTAATCAAACAAAGTGGTAGGATAAAACCAAGTAGTCTAACAAGAAAAATATATGAAACAAGAAATAACACAAAGAGGAAAGGTAGGATGCGAAAAAATGGATACAACAAATAGTAAAGATCAGAATGAGAGGAGAAAAGACATTAGAAGTGTTAAAGATGATGACAGGGAGTAAACAAGCATAGAAAGGACGAATAGAAGTAATCGAAGAACATCCGAAAGGATACAAGGAAGGAAAGAAAGAAAAAAAAGAACAACACAAAAGGTTTAAATTAGCCTAATTAGTTGTTTAGTTCATTAAATTTGCAAATAAACTTAACAAAAAAATGTGGTTTCTTTCTTGCATCTAACCAAAAAGAACTTCACAAAACTAACTGTTTTTTCTCCACAGTTTTTTTACTTGTTTTTATTAAATTTGATCCATCTAAATGGAATAAAACTATTCTATATATTTAAATAAATACAATGATAGATGATTTTGAAAATCCTACATCACATTTTTTTCTTTTGAGCTTTGAATGACGCAAACGGATCTCATTCTTATTGTTTCAGATTCCAAGAAGATAAAACATTTTTTAAAACCAACCGGATGAATTTAATTGCTCCACGTCAGATTTAATTAAAATAATAATAAGTATAATTTTTGAACATATATTTTTAGCAATAAAACCTTCAATAACAAATTATAAAAAAAGATTTCTTTGATAAAATCATCGCAGACGCTAAAAAAATATAGAAAAGATGATGGATCTGATAATTAGGTACACGATGTAATGAATATATTGTTTTTTAATTAATACAAGGTGATTCAGTCGAATAGTTTATTTGTTTATACAAGATGATTTATTTGAATGAAATTAATATTGGAATTTTAAAATTTAAAGACGTTTCTAAGGGTGCTTCATTGACAAACAGATATTATGTTATAACAGTGAATTATTTCAATTTTTAAGGCAGACTACGATATTTTTTCATCCTGAAAACCCTGAAATTTTATTAGCGATTTGTTATCAAAAAATGGGTACACCACTGGATTTAGATGTCCCCCAAATAGATATAACTCGACTTTTATTAAATATGTTAAAAGTTATGAGAACTTAATAGATGTAAAGTGACTTTTAATATAATATGCTTATTAATAAAAAAGGTAATTTTAAATGAAAATTTTGTATACTAATAACTGATGTATTCTGAAAATTTAACTATGTATAACTTTTTTATTAATAAACATATTTCAATAAAATTAGGGTCACATCTATTTGGGTGCAATCTAAATACCGTGGCGTAGTCGTTTTTTTGATGAAAATATCGCTGGTAGACATTTTGTTAACTTTTGCCTAGGATATTTTTGAAATTTATCATCTCATAGATTTTTTATTAATAAACATATTTTAATAAAACTGGGATCACATCTATTTGGGGATCATCACCAGTTACGTACTTATTTTTTTTATAAAAAAAACGCTAATAAAATTTCAGGCTTTTAAGGATGAAAAAATATCGTACTGTACCTTAAAAATTGAAATAAATAACTGTTTGAAACCGTGTCCCAAATAAATTTTTTGAAGCATAATATTTAACAAAAAAAAATATTAAAATCGGTTAATAACTTCAAATACTATGGTGATGTTTCCATTTTAGGTGGGTCACATTGTATAATATTTCATAATCCACATACAGAGTGTTGTACCTATATTACCCAATTTTTTTTTTAGTTTTTAGCTCATAAATAACTTGAATTGAAATTTTTAAACTTCTCGGAACCCAAAAGGAAAAAGATTAATTTTCTTATTGGATTTTAAAGCTTAAGTTGTTTCAAACTCTTATAAACTTTTTATTATTTAACCAATTTTCTTGTAACGTGTACTCCAGGGTTCTCTACTAGTCCTTTCTTCATAATTGTCCTTAAACGATATTTTATTATTGTTTTATCTCGTTGTACTAATTCATAATTCATTTTATGAGGGAAGGCAGATAAAAATGCTTACTCGTGTCAGAGATAAGATTTATATGAGGCAAACTTAGAAGGTAACCTTTTGTTGATGAGGCCTACCCAGGCGGAACATGAATGTGTGGTAAGGTAAGGTTATACATACCACCATTTGCATCTGAATCACCTTCGTATCATTTCACAGGAGAAAGGAATTCACAAGTTCTAAAGAATATTTTTAAACATTCAACGTGTAAAGGATATATTTTTACCGGTTTACGCGAAAACAATCTTTCGACGGAACTCCAATAAATATTATCCCAATGTTATTTCAGAGACAAGCTGACATGTCAAGTGACACCTTGTAAGGTTTTCTCTAAATAAATGGGAAATTTTTTACGGAAGAATTAGTTTTGTAAATAGGAAAGATAACACGTTTCTAATAACATGTTATTTCTATTAGTATTTTTTATTTGAAAATGCTTTTGTTTTGATCGTCCGAGTATAGAAAGTAATAACTGGTGCATCTAATGCACGAAAGACAAAGAGGGGACTCCGAGGGTCTGTCTCACTTTATTCACAATGCCGGCTTCAGATCAAATACGCTATATTTCCTTTATTAGAAATTCCACTCTCACTTAGTTTTACTTGTGTTTGTTGTCTAACGTGCAACTTTAATCTTCACTTGAATTTTAAGTACCACTACGAATGACCTAAATAACATTTAGAACATGAAGAATCAATATACGATAAAAAATCGTGTAAAACAATTGTTTTATAACCTTTGGAAGGTTTTTCAAATTAAATAAATTATTTTGGAGTTTTTTCTTCTTGTTTTTTGTCTAACAATTTACACAAAAATATTTAGACTATAGTTATAATAAATAAATACATAAATTCAAGATGATGGTATTCAGAATTTAAATGGTTTTGAGGTTATTAAAATCATCCAAATATTTCAGGACCTCACACCATTTGGGACAATTTAAAAAAAAATTGTTCTCCATCAATCAGAACTATGCCAAATAATTATGGAGAATATAAAATATGCTCATCTTTTAAAATTTATGTAAACAATCATACAATGTGATATTACATTTTAGGTCCCCACAAATATATCCTAGCAATAAATAAAAATTAAGAATCACTCTTTATTGAATTATCACAAATTTTATGTCCTAATTGAGCAGAAGAACAATTTAAAAAACATTATAGACAAACTAGTTTTTATATTACTCTTATGGGAGCTTAAATGATTTTTAAGAGCACTGAAATCTTTTAGATCCTCACCATTCCGAGTCACGTTTATAAAGTTGGGTCTGTCATTTATTATAAGAGGTGCAAAAATAACTTTTTAATTATTTAGATGGCTTTTAAAATCATTTTGCTTAATTATAAAAATTTTTTTGGTCCCCATCAATCGGAAATATGTAAAAAAATTATGGGGAGTAAAAAAACAGCTCATAATCTATCGATTAAAAACTATGTAAATATTCATACAAAGTGATGTTACATTTTAGGTCCCCACAAATAAATCCTAGCAATAAAAAAAATTAGGTACAATTTAACTTTTCAATGCATTACCAGAAATTTTATGTTCTTATCGAGCAGAAAAACAATTTAAAAAACATTATACACAATCTCGATTTTATATTACGCTTATAGGAGCTTAAATGGTTTTTGAAATCATTGAAATCTTTTAGGTCCTCACCATTTCGAGTCACGTTTATAAAGTTGGGTCTGTCATTTATTATAAGAGTTGCAAAAATCAATTTTAATATTTAGACGGCTTTTACAATCATTTTGTTTAATTATAAAAATTTGTGGGTCCCCATCAGTCAGACTTGTGCCAAAAGATTATGGGTATTATAAAAAACTGCTTATGATCTCTTACGATTAAAAACTATGTAAATAATCATTCAAAGTAATCTTATATTTTATGAACCCACAAATTAACCCTAGTAATAATTTTTTTTTCATTGATTTATAAAAAATTTTAAGTCCTCATCAAACCGAAGAACAATTTACGAAATATTAAAAAACAATCAATAAATCGAAACTTTTTAGGTCCTCACAAATCCGAGTGGTGTTTATGAAGTTGGGTGTGTCATTTATTATGGGAGGCGAAAAACTCACTCGCCCATACAGAATCAAGTTACTGATTAATAATTAGTAATTATTTTTTAATATTTCTTTTAAAAATATTTGGGTCAATTTACAAAAACTTTTAGGACCCCATTAATCAGAACTATGCCAAAAATAGTGGGGAGTATAAATAACTGCTTATGATTTCTTACGATCGAAAACTATGGAAACAATCATATAAAGTGATATTACACTTTATGTCCCCACGAATAAAACCAAGAAATTAAAACATATAATTATAATTTAACTTGTCAGTGATTTTTCATAAATTGTATGTCCTCATCAAGTAGAAGAACACTTTAAAAAATATTATGGGCAAATTAGGTTTAGATCAGTGCTTCTTAAACTTTTTTCATTTACGACCCCATTTATGATTGCGAGTTTCCTGGCGACCCCATATAAATATAAAAGAAAGATAAATAAATATTTTTTGATGATTTATTTATTAGGTAACAATATACATATACATATGAAAATATATAGTTTTAGAATTCGTTTAGAAACATACAAACATTAAAATCTCTCGCGACCCCAGAATTTTGCTACGCGACCCCATTTGGGGTCGCGACCCATAGTTTAAGAAGGCCTGGTTTAGATTAAACTTATGTGGGCTTAAATACAGCACTTATAATCTCTTATCTCAAATTTTAAAACTGTTTATATATTATTCGATAAATTTTAATTGACCACCAGTTGAAGGTAGTAATTATGGAATGTGTGGGATTTAAAAAAATATTTGATATGTTAAAATTACCAAAAAAGTTAGGTTTCCACCAATCAGAAAAGAATATTATGGGAATAGTAGATATCAAATGGCTTTCTAGCTCTTACTTTGTAAATAATCATAAAAGTAATCTTAAACTGTCAAAAAATTAAGGGTTCTCATTAATCAGACATAGCAATTTGAAATTTTGTGGGGTATATAAAAAAGTTATTATTATAATTATGATTTAACTTTTTCGTGAATTATCAAAATGTACGTCTCACAAAAATATTATGAGCAAATTAATTGCCTTTCAGCTGGTACTTATGGGGAATGCAAAATCTAAAAAAGTAGATTTCTACCTAATAGAAAAACCTTTTTTATTAAAAGCAATTTTGTTAAACAAACTTATTTTAATTTTAGACATTGGTTAATATTCTCCAAATGAATAATAAAATGTTAATTGTTTTATCGGTTATTTATATAAGCGAGCATGTAATTTAACGTTAAATATTTATAATTTTTTGGGTACATGGAACAGTGTTGAATATATATTAACCTGTTATCTAATGATACTAAAATTTGCATAATAAAAGTATTTTGTAATGTTAAATGTAACGGGCATGGATAATCAAAGAAAACAGAAGGAAACAGAGCATTACGAATTATTATAAAGCAATTCTTAAAAAAAAGATACGTTCATTTTTTCTCATATATTAAAATAATTGTTTCAGGAAAGCATGAGTCATATTCTTTTTCTCCCGTAAAATACTGACAAATAATATTTTTTCAAATAGATTTTATTTTGTTTCAGGTGTCTCGCCATGAAGGGGTGGTTCGATGCATTTCGATACGACGGTGGGCCTACCCTTTACAATTTTAACAATAGAACTTCGGTAACAGGCGACGTAACGTTCATTACGTTCCTCGCAACGTTTTGTACGCTTTATGTGGCATTTCTTATCATCTATTTCGGTATCAGGAAAGAGGTAAGAATAATAAGAAATCAGTTTATTTTGGCAACGCTTACAAACAACACAAAATATTTGCAACAAAGTTATATTCATAAATCATCAAACCACCCTGTATGTAAGGTTTGTTTTAATAATCTAATATTGTTCATCCTTCTCGTTACGGTCGTGATATTTGCCAGGATTTTAGCAAACGCCGGTTAAGAAATTGCGAACATTTATCTTATTCGGATATATCACATCAGCGCTTGTAAATTAAAAGCACCTGCAATTTATAATTCAGCTTTTATAGTAATTGTACAAAAACTTACACAATTAGTTTCCATTTGCGCTCTTTTGAAACAGTCTAATACCATAATTTTTTTTATTGCAATCCACCATTTATCTGATTTAATAGACGGTAGAATGAAAAAGCGACCGAACATTCAAGGTTAAGAAATCATATTATTTGAAATAATATGTTTAGTTTGCTTGGTTTATGTAGATTTGTCATAATTGTAATGTAATAAAAAATGTTACAACTTATTACACTAACTTATGTTATTGAATCTGTATATTTACCGATTTTCTTTGTTAATGATACATCTTGTTTTTTTAACTTCATTATTTCTTCTTCAAATATCACATTTTTTTAATAGGGTCTGTTATTTTGATATATGTCTCATATTATTACTACAACGTATATTATAACTTTTGTGCAACATGTTGCTGCTGAAGCACTTTTATTAATACTCCAAGTTGCAGCTTTTACTGCTTTAGCTTCACTATTGCTCTTCAAGTATCATATATTATTAATAAAATTTTAGTTATTGAATGTAATATCTTTCTGCTTAAACTTCTTTATTAATGCTCCCAGTGACGTATTATACTGCTTCAGCTTCACTATTTGCTCTTCAAATATTATGTATTATTAATAAAGCTTAGTTTATTGCATTTGCATTACATTTTATTGTTTTAACTCCCATATTTTTTCTCTATATGTTATGTTTTATTAATAAAGCTTCCGTTATTGAATTTATGTAACATGTTGCTCTTCAAGTTCTTTATTAATGTCCAAATGGCAAATTATACTGCTCTTCAAATATCATATTTTATTGATAGATATCTCCTTATTGGATCTGTATCACATTTTGTTGTTTGACATTTCTTTTTCAAATGTCATATTTTACTAATAAAGCTTCAGTTACTGAACCTCTATCACATTTGATTCTTTTAGCTCGATATTTGTCTTCTAAATCTCTAATTTTATTAATAAATATTCCATTATTGAATCTGTATAACATTTTATTATTTGTTGTCCAAATGTCACATTTTATTTACAAAGCGTTCGTTGTTGGATCTGTGTAATATTTTACAGTTCAAGTTTTTTTATTAATGCTCCAAGTGGCAAATTTTACTACTTTAGTTACATTATTTGCTCTACATTTATCACATTTTATTAATAAAGCTTCCCTTACTGAATCTGTGTCACATTTTATTCTTTTAATTTTGATGTTTGTTTTCCAAATATCACATTTTATTAATAAATCATTCGGTCTTGTATTGGTACTATATTTTACTGTTTTAGCTTCAATATATTTTTTCCAAATATAATATTTTATTAAGATAGCTTCCCTTATTGATGCTTTATCACAACTTACTGTTTGAGCTTCGATATTTGTTCTACAAATGTCACATTTTATTAACAAATCATGTATTATTGAATGTGTATTAGATTCTATTGTATTATCTTTAATATTGGTTCTCCCAATGTCACAATTTATTAATAAATCTTCCGTTATTGGATCTCTGTAATATTTTGCTGTTGAAGCTCTTTTATTAATGTTCCAAGGGGTAAATGCTACTGTTTTAGTTTCTTTACTTACTCTAGAAATATCACATTTTATTTGTAAAGCTACCCTTACTGGAATTGTGCCAAATTTTATTGTTTTAGTTTCGATATTTTTTCCAAATATCATATTTTATTAGTAAAGTTACCCTTAATGGAGCTGTGACTTATTTTAGTGTTTTAGCTTCAATTTTATTAATAAAGATTCCGTTATTGGTATTATATTTTATTGTTTTAGCTTCGTTATTTATTCTACAATTTATAATCGGATTTTATTGTTAAAAATTTTATATTTGTTTTCCAAATGTCACAATTTATTAATAAAGCTTGAGTTACTGAATCTATATCACATTTTAACTTCTTTAATAATGCTCCAAGCGACAAATTTTACTGCTTTAGCTTCACTGCTTGCTTTACAAATGTTACATTTTATTAATAAATATTCTTTTATTGGATCTATATAATATTGTATTGTTTTAGTTTTGATATTTCTTCTTTAATTGTTAAATTTAATTAACAAATTTTCTGTTATTAGGTCTGTATCATATTTTATTGTTTTATATTTTTTCTTAAAATGTCATATTTTAGTGCTTATGTTACTGAATTTGGGTAATATTTTTTTATTAAAACTCCAAGCGGCACATTTAAATATTTTGGGTTAATTTTTTTTCCATAATTTGATTAGAGATATATTTTATGACTTTAATTTCTTTGTTTGTATGACATTTTTTTACTTCAATTTGTTGTTATTCATGTTCATTAAAATATTTATATAGATCTATAGTGTGTTGAGTACTTTTCTTAATAGATGAGCGGCTGTCGCATTACTTTCTTTCTAATGACATTGATAAATAATTCTGTTTTACTGTGTAAAATACCAGAACCGCCGCTGGTAATAGAAACTGAATATGTAATAACCCATTATTCACAAATCGATTTTTAATCCGATCTTTAAAGTGTAACATACTCATTCTTCTTGCGATGTACATCCGCATTGCAGTACCAATACCGATTCGATATTTCAAGGTTTTGCTCGACAACCTCACCAAACGAATGGTTAAGAAGCTGAAACCAGATCGCCGTGGATTGTTTCCGGCATTTTTTAATTAATAGCCATTATTTTTAATTTTTTAGTGGCTACTGGGCATTTTTGGAGTTGAAAGTAGGCGGAGATTTGTATTTGTAATATACGAATGTTTTTGAGGGTCATTGACGTAGTAGTTAAATTAAACAAGGACATTCAGATTAAGAGATATACTTACTATAAGTATGTGAATAGGGATAAAGGATCAAATGAGTAATGCAGGAATAGGAATTCAGAAAAAAATGTTTCGAAAATAGGTTTTTAAGATTTTCTACAAAAACGAATTTTGGGTCAGGAATTAACGATTTACAAATTATAAATACTGATCTGACACATTTTTGCAAAAAATTTCACATGTAACTGTTTGCAAAATCTGTCGAAATTATTAAGAGCAGCCTCGTTTTAATTGTCACGAAAAAAATTAATAGTCCCTGTGAAGTAGCACCGTGCAATTACATACAGAACGTATACTAATTTACAAACAAAATAATCCTTGACCAGAATTATTGTTTGTTTATTTATATTTATCACAACTTGAGATACATGTGAACAGCTCGCCTAGAATTAATAGCTTACATTTACAAAAAGGTATTATGTCACTTTAGTTTATTTTTAAATGGCTATTTAAAGTATATTACTTATTTGGACATATATGTATATTACTAATGATATACAGAAGATATTTCGTGAGGTTTGACATTTGATAACTTAGATGTTTACTATTTTGTTGCTTAACTAAAGAACTTTAGTCATGGTTTTCTACATCTTTTCCCCCTCTCTGTTCCACTTCATTTGTTGCATTCATTTTTTCTAGTTTTACATCTCGTTTTTTCCCTCCTTCAAATACAATATTTTTTAATCGTTTCCAAATGTATTATTAAACTAAGCTTATTACCGTTTCCTTGCATTTTTTATTAATTATTATTTTTACAAATTTATCACTATTCCGTTATTTGAAGAATAGAGAAAAATGGCCCATTATTCCTACATAAATTACAACAACAAACTGATGGTTTATTCTCCGTTTTAAGAGTCAATTTGTACGCTCTCTTAGCAAAGTACTCTTCAAGTAAAATTTAAACTATATTTTTTTGAGATAACTATTGACTGTTGAATTGTACTCTGAAATAAATCTAATTACTAAAAATTTACTTCCCCTAAATTAAATTCTGTTCCTGCTGATCCATGGGTGTTCTTGCATAGGTCTTCGGTTCCGGATGATTTTTTTATATTTTTCTATTTTTCTTTCCTTTTGGTCGCGATCTTTCCTACTAGTCCTGCTGTCCTCCGGTGTGGTTCTACCAGATTCCTGGTGGTCGATTGACTTCATTTCCTGCTGTCTTCCTAGAGGTGCATCTGGCTGGTTCTCTCTGCTATTTCTGACATTCTGGGTAGAGTCCTGTGGTAAGGGGTATTTCTTCAGGTCACAATCCTGCTGCGCAGCGTGGTGCATCCTCTATTCTTCCTGCGAAGACTTGCTTCTGTTTGTATGTTTCTGGTTTTTCATTGTGAGTTTCCATGGATCCTGAAGTTATCCTGAGTTTCCTACTATTGAATCTGTAAAATACTAATTAGTACATGCATTATCTTATTTCTTCTTTGTAATTCCTTAAATTCATTTATCCACTTATTTTCTTGTATTTCTCTTGCAATTCCGATATTAGATTTGTTTTCAGTTTCTCCATCTACTTTATTTTCCACAAATGATTTTAATCTATTTAGGTGAATTATCCCTGATTTACTACTGTCGATTTATTTTATTTTAACATTCGCTTTAACGATTCTTCAGAACGTCCTGTTGCTTAAATGGTTTTTCCATTTTCGTAAATATATTTATGTATGACTTCGAAAGTTCCCGTGGTTCTGTAAATCTAATTCTTTTACTTTTTTTCATTGCTGATATGTGCCATTAATTCCTAAGCTCCCACCATTCTCCGAATGGGGTTATTTTTCTTAATTGTATGTGAGATTAGAGATACATTTAAAAGACGTCAGTTTGGTCTTTTTTTGATCAAGTGAACATCTTTGGATGATTGTTGGTTGTTGTTTTGTCCTTCTAATCTTTCTTCATCAATATTAAAACTATTAGTGTTAACATATACTTAATTGAATGTTGTTTACAGCTTTCAACAATCTTTTATCTATTATTCTTAATAAATTACGATCATAAACTAATCTTTGTTGAGGTTGGAAGCGTCAATCCTACATCATGGTAATAAATATTCCTAAATAAAATGCAAATATGAGTTACTTAATTTTTAGAATCCTTTTGATATCTTTCTTCTTTATTGAACTTAATTAATTCTAAATACTTTAAAGCGATATTCTAGGTTCTTAATCTAATCTTTTAGGGTACTAATTTGATTTTTTTTTTTAATTTTCAGAGATGTTCAACCTTTTGTGCTGTGACTTTGAGTTTGTTCATAGGAGCTACTATATTAAGTAAGTTGTTTAGTATTATTACTAGATTTAGTACAATGAAATGAATCCTTATTTCGGTGATCCACACCAGACAGTATATGGATATATATTAGACTTATCTGGTGGATATCTAAATTTCCATTTTATATTTACAGATATCTGTGGGCACCATAAATGTTATGGACCAAAAAATAATCATACATCCATCGTGGATGTCTCTTAGATGTTTGCTTCTTTAAATAGACTTCAAAATTAGGAATCTTTCTGTAAAGTTTAGCTTTACATTTATTTTGTTTTAGTTACTTTGTATGGATCAGCGTGGCATATATCAAAATCGCCGATAGTCAGTACATACCAAGCGTTTTCGCAGGAAAAACTAACAGCTGACATTGGAGTTTACGTAGGACTAAATCATGTAAATATAACGTTACAAGGTTTGTAATATTTATCTAATGGTGCGATTTTTAACATCTAGAATCATCTAGAAAATAAGATATTTATGGAAACTTTTTTTTTAGCTAATTCAAGTAAAGAATGGAATGACATTGATTTCAACGAACAATTCATGTGGGTCGACGCCAGCCAAATGCACAGCAGTTTCAGGGAAGCCATAATAAGAGGCCTGCCATTTCCAATTTTAACTGTAGCAGAATATTTTACGACTGGCCAAGAGGGCCTCGCCTGGGGAAGACAGTACAGGACTGCAGGATATTTTGCTATTATTATGTTATGGTAAGAATCAGTACCATATTGGTTTTTGCACCAAAACATCCCAAACAAGTTTTCTTTCCAGGTTTCATTTTTTTTTTATTTATTTTATTTTATTTTATATTTATTTCCAGTGTTAATGCTTGTAAAGAAAGACATATTAAAGTTGCATGTATTTTACATATAGATGCTTTTTATTAATTTTGACAAATACAATTTGAATATGTTTTCCTGTACATCAAACATCAGTTGAATCTGGTGCTAAAATTGTGAAGAATTTTCGTTAACTAGAACATAATATTGTTTCTATAATTATTTTTCTCATTAAAATTGTAAATATTTTTGATGATGCCAACTGAGTTTGTTGCTTAATAATGTTTTAATAAGTCAATTAAACAATGGTTTACGGAGTGCATGAAATTTTTACAGCACGAAGAAACATTTTATTTGCAATTTAAACTGACTTGCTCAATGTTTTGCAGTTTGTTAAATCGGCTGTGTAATTCATAATAATGGTTTGATCAGATGTAGGAAAAAATTAAACATTTAACTGAAATGAAATTTTATTTTCGTAGCTTTACTACAGCATTTTGTGAAATAACAATTAAAAAATGTACATTATGTAGGTTTTATTTGTTTTTAGTTGTTATGTTTAATTTAGAAACGCAAAGGCTTTCCATATTTTTATAGATTTCATGAGTGTTAACATTTTTTAGTAGTTTGTAATATTTATCAACCGAACTGATCAATTTTGAAAAATGAGATTTTTTCTTATTATATAATAATCTTTCTTTTGAATCACTTTTGGTTTTCATTAATCAATTATACTATCTATAATTTCCTAGGACCTCTTTTGTTACTTGGGTTCTAATGAACCTCATGCTGATCGTGGTTCCGCGTTATGGGGCACTTCTAATGACCTTGTGTGGGTTCCTCTTGCTCTCGACAGTGTGTGGGTACTTCGGAATGTTGCCGGAACCACCGTTGGTCGTCTACGTCGAGGGAACCAAGCTCAATTTTTCATTCGGCTGGTGCTACTGGCTTGTACTCATAGCAGGTAATAATTTAATTAAACATATATTCATTATTTTCATTTTATCAACAACTGGAGTACCTTAATTTAAGGGGAAGTCGTAATGTGTCAAAACGGAGCCAAAACATGGTTGTAGTAGCATTTAAAAAACTCAGAAATGGTGATAGTGTTACTGAAATAATTAAAAAAAAATAGTTTACATTTTTAGTTCATTTGTGGATAGTGTAAACTTCGAATACACTTAGTATGAAGAATACTTTTCAATGCTAAAAGAAATAGCTTCAAAATATATTTTAATATCGTATATTTACGGTATATTGAGGATACAATTAAACAAATATAAAATACAAGCTCGTAAAGAGTAATTAATATTGTGTCTGAGTATTTTAATGCCGATTTATAGAGGAATTTAAAATATACTGTTGACCTTTACTATCATAAATCAACTACATGATTAAATCCCATTGTGTAGGTCTCAACATCTTCAAACCGCAATAAATATGTGTAGGGTCGGCTTGAAAATATACCTGTCTGCGTATTGATTTATTGTTATTTTCAATTAAACAGATGTTTTAAACTAAATGAAAATAAAGATAAATTAAAACTAATGATTTCTTTTATTAGCAACGACATAATTAGTACAATAAAAATTAGTGAATACTGAAAATATTGATTTATTCGTTTCAACAATTCGTTTTTACAAGTTATTATAATTAAAATTAACAATGTTAGGATTTAGACTACACACTACAAGATTAAAATTAAGTTTAAGATTAAAGTACAGCACAATATGGGTATACAGAAAAGTTTTGAAATATCAATTTTTGGAACGAGCTTTGGTTTGTTTGAAAAATTATTCCATCCATTTCTTGTAGTCTTATGTGTATCGACCTGTTTCATTAAGGTAGATAATTGGTCGATTTTCTCCTTCATATTCTTTAATACCCTTAAATATTTATGCCGCCATTTCCGTAAATGTTGAGATTCCATTAAAGTTTGTCTTTTATTAATTGTGTGATATTTAAAATTCATTTTAGGCACATTTTTTTAGGCTTGAAATGCTACAAGAAATATTTGTTTCATCCTTGGTGACTTGGACTTCCAACCTCAACTTCCTTAAGTTCTAATTTTATCCGTATATTTCACTATTCTATTGTGTATTGTCATTGGATGCCTGTTCTTCCACATTCTGTTGCTCTAGGTCAGAAGTTATCAATTTTTTCTGGATCACCGCCCCTTTTAGAAAATAAAAATTCCAACGCCCTGTAGTTAATTTCGTCAATTTCTTCTTCTTTCGCAGTAAATTACTGTCTACTACAATTAATCCACAATGAAAATACGATTACAATGTTTTGTGCTATAGTCCAAAATCAAGAATAGAGAACTGATATTGATTCTTAAACCTAAAACTCCTGGTATCCATCTTTGAATTTTAGTTCTTCGTTAGTTATGAGTTCTGCAGGTTAGGTTTTGTATACTAGTTATTAAGGCTCAAAAATGTTCACCATTAATAAGATTTTTGAACCTCATCGAGAGATATTTTAGATAAATCACTCTGTATTGAAATTTTTTCCCGATAAATCTTAGAATCTTATCTACGTGTCTATTAACAAAAGAGAGTTTATTCGAAGTATTTGACTTTTTTCTTTATATTCTAAATTTGCAATGAACTATAACAAGAAGAATTATGTTTCCCGATATTTTGCATCCGGTCAATTGCGGAGAAGTTTAAACTCTTCTGTGTCTAATACAGACAGCGGATACTCCTATTTTAAAATGAATAAAAATCGATTTGCTATTTATATTATTAGGAATTTACACCTACTTAAAATAATATAATACTTAGAGATGCAGGTAAAAAAAATTTGTGCTCCGGCTCTTCCTGAAAAGCTAATAAACTTGGGACATTTTATGGTAAAAAGGATAATTAAGGTTTTGTACAATCAATAGGTCAACGATATAATTTTAACGAAACTATACCAATGGGGGTGCAGTTTTCGTTTAGCGTCTGCCTATCACTTGGTGGTCAGCCAGCATTGTATATTTGTTTACATTGCTGCTTCGCGGTTGTGAATATATTTTACTCTCCTACAACGTTACGACTTCCTTTTTAACTGTAGATGGCGACAAAATATCAATGATCGACCGAAGTATAATTCAAATACGACCTTTGGTGAAAAAAAAGTGAACCCTTCAAAGCAGTAAAATAAATCATACTTGTGCTATCATGCTGGAAATGTTTTCGTTGTTTTCATCGTGTAAATTTGTTTGCACTTTCTTTACCTTTACTATTTTGTAATTAAAAGCACAAGAATCGTATTTACTACTTTGTAATTGATGACAGCGTCCTCTAACGAATTCTACTTTTCCCAATATACATGAAACCTCACAATTTGATATTTAACGCTTGTCAACTATTTTTTAAATATTTATATGTTTTTAAGGTGGCGTTTGCTTACTAGCGGGAGTAATTATAACAACGTTGGAGATACTTAACCCGCACAGTTTTTCGACCATACTAGAAGTAGATTATGACACGCCATTTGATAGGCATGTCATCATAGAGGACAGCAGGGGCAAGAGATTCGAGAAAAAGAAGAACAACACTGGTTTGGAAGAACCGAAATCGTTAGGTAGAATTTTGAGGTAAAGAATATTTTACTGTCGTTAAAGAAACTTAGAATTGGTATTTGTAAATAAAGACATTGGAAGAAAATATAATAAATCAATAAACAGTAATATCAGTAATGTTGATCTGTTTTAGGAGATTGAATTCCAAAAATAAAGAAGACGAAACAACGAACAAAAGTAGTAATGCGTCAAAGGGAAACGAAGAATTTCGTCTTGAACCCAGCCCATGGACTTACCCATATAAGAAGAACGATTCTTGTTCTTCCGTATCGATAATTTCTTCGACAGTGTCCATACCTGCCTCCCCAGTATGCAATAACGAATTAAGGTATCGTACTTTTTTCAATATATTGGGTGTTTTAAAACTTGGTGGCAAAAATATCAACTGTAAACTTCAATTGTTATCAATTTTAGAGGGGTATCAGAGACTTTCAAACTATCAAATGTCAACTGTAAAACGTAAATATTTGACGTTGTTGACGTGTTTGCAGATATCTGATTATCTTAAGAAGTAGACATTGTTTAAAGTTGATGTTTTTGATAGTTGACGTTTACTATAGTTTATTAACCCTTTAACTGCAGCTGTCGTAAATAAACGATTCGTAAAAAGTATAATATCTCTTAAAAATTAAACGCAACGCCTATGTTTGGCTCATGTATCACATTTTTTTCGATCACGTCAAAAATAAACTGCAAATATTTGCTCAGTAGTTACTAACACATTTGGTAGCGTTTACCAATGGTGCTAGTTTATCTAATAGGTATTTTTTTATTACGTCCAAAATGGTATATTGCAGAACGAGTTGAAATTATTTCCACATAAGCCAAACATAGGCGTTGCGTTTAAGTTTTAAGAGATTTAGACTTTTTACGAATCGTTTACTTAACGATACCCGCAGTTAAAGTGTTAAACTTTTTTTACCTATATTTTTCAAATATGCATACGTTTTACTCGATTAATTTTTTTTAGATATAACGTGGATCCTGTGCAGATGTGGTGACAAGATACATGAAACTTTAGTGCAATCCTTTTTGATTACTACTTTCTGAAGTGATTTTATTGTGATACGTCATAAGAATGGCCATATTTATTATTTGTTAGTCTTAAAACGTAATTTTAAATTAATTTTAACTTATTTGATGATTCAGCGAAAAATAAATACGAGTGAATTGAAATTTCTTTTATTTTTGTCAAATAAAACTATCGGGAAATAATATGCTCTTTTAAGAGAAATAAACGAATAATAAAAATAAAGCAAACTTTATTTCACAAAGATAGTCAATTATTATTTATCAATATATTATTAGGTAACAATTTTATCTATTTATTTTATTATTGAATGTGAAACTACTCGTATATAAAATCCATCACATTTTAAACTCTAACAAATTTTTGTCAGGCGATCTTAATCAAGACGGATATATTTAATTGAGTATCTCACTATGAAAAAATTAATCTAGCTCCAGTGTCAAAATTAAAACCAATGCAGACAAAAAGTTCTCTAAAACTCTAAAACTGTTCAACTTAATGACCCAAATCTTCGTCATATTCATACTAAATTGCTCTTTGTTTTATAAGAGCTTACAGACAGATAATTAGAAGCTAAGAGCAAATAATCAGTATTCTTTAACTTGAAGGAAGACTACGAATCTGTTTAAAAATCAAATATCTGCAGCTAACCCATGATAATAGTTAATAAAGTAAGAAACTTACAATTTTTAAACAGTTAAAATGATTTTTGTAAAGAGAATAAGCTAGAAATCCTTAAAATATCAAACAGCTGTTAGTATATCTGTCATAAAAAGATAAATGAAAGTTTTTAAGTCCCATAAAATTGTTCATTCATCCTAAATGTGAAACGGTTTTCTTCTATTTTAATCTGTATAGCCTCTTGCTTTATAAATATGTAGAATCCTACGAATGAAGTGTAATTCTTTACTGATTTCGAGAAAGCCTATAACTATGTCAAAGAAAACAGCTTAAAAGTTCAAATCAAATTTTGTGCATTGCAATTTCGCTTAGTGAGATACATTTTAATTTTAGTTCAAAACGCAGCTTACTACTAGCCATGAATCGCCATTTTCTCAAATATTACCATATTTCGTTAAATATCTTCCTCGGAATCGGAAATCAAAAGTTCGTCATCCAAGAAATCCTCGTGTCATCTGGTTATATAAATGGTGTCGGCTACAGGCACCGGAGTGTTATCTTTATAGTTACATTCCACACTCATCGAGGTATTCGGAGTGATGTTGACTTGATTGTGGACCTTGGGGCTCCTGAAGAGACCCTCGCAGGTGCAGCAGTCACACCGCCAGAATAACAACAGCCCTGAAAGGTCAAATAATAACACAAATAAACGATCAGGATGCAATCATTTATAACTTGATGGTTAGCAACATACCTGCTAGTGACCAGAAGATAATTCCTTGCCAAATATCAATAAAAATAGTGGAGGCGAGGCTAATATTAAGTGCCATGGAAGAAATATTACATAAAGGAAACAATATGGACGGCAACATTGCTTCTTTTGATTTATCTGCCCCGTTTTGGGGCATCGCTGTTATTACTAAAGTTGATATGATCAGACCTGGAATAAAACTCATATTGTCACCTTAATTTAAAGTTGCCGCGAAGTACGCACCTACAAAACTAGGCCAGTAAATGTTATAGATTCTCTCAACAAAAAGAGCCAAGCAAATTGAAGATGTTATTGCTAAAATTAGACAAAATGTTACTATTGTCGATGTGAATCTGGTAGATCTTCTGTTTTCGTTAAATTTCCCAACCGTTGCTACCTGAAAAATAAACGTACATCTATTCTTTGACCTCGGAAGGACATTTGATTGTAAAAATAGAAAAAAGTGAATATTCCTACTTTCAGTCCTTCTTTGTATTCCTCTACTACGATATCGATGTCAGTTGACGTACTGGAATTTTCATCGTCGCTGTAAGCTAGAGATTCATCTCCAGTTTCGGAGGCACTATCTTCAGCAGGATCTAAATTTATAGCTTTGGTATTGTAATCATCCAAAAGAAGACATTCTCGTTCTTCTAAAATAAAAAACAATAAAACATTAATAAAATTATCCCAAGAGGAACTTTATATAGGTTTTTAGTAAAGGTAAGGGACAACAATATCATAAATCAATACTTCCAAAAGAAGTAGTAGACAATGTAGATGATTATAACCAGTTTACTTGCGCTTACAGTGCGCAGTATATTTGATTTAAGTAGTTCTTCGTACTTTTGTTCTATGCGTCTGGTTTAATATTTATGAGAAGGTTTTCTAATATATATATTATTCCGAAGTCCAAAATCTGTAGTCAGGATCCAGAAACTTCGTTGAGAAATAGTGAATTAGATCCTGATGACTTCTTGATCGGATCAACCATTAATTCAAGAGATTCTCCTGCGTACTCTGCAGATCGCAAAATTTCTTACAACAATCCAGCCTCCACAAAAACAATATCCTTCTTTTATAAAAGACTCTAAATAATTTATAGACATACTGAAAGTAATCAAACTACTGGTAAACTGCTTTACCGAACTCAGATTTTCAGCATTAAAACATGGAAGAAGAAAAATAAAACCAAATACTATTTCTAGATGTAATGATGTAAAAGTAAGAAAAAATATTTTGATTAAGGAAAAATAATGTTACGAATCTTACCAACATGATTTCTTCTAGGCGTTAGCTTTTGGGTAATATTTTTTGGTGAACTCAAGTGATGAATGTAATACGGTTTCTTTTTGAACCAATTTTGTACGCTTTCTTTAATAGTGGACCACTTTAAAGTATTTTGAACCGGAGTCGCATTTTGATTTCCCTGCAGCTTACTATACTGAACGTTTGTATTGTGAACTAAAAAAAAATACATTTATCTCAATAATATAATTAATTTAATGGCACCAAATTATTATATTTCAAAATACAACATTCTCTGAAATATAAATCGCTTCTTATTAATTTTATATCCGATCTGGGAAATAGCTTTACAATTTCGTAATTAAGTCGTAACAAGGACGTCAGCTGGAAGTGATTTTCTAGTACTGTATGAGAAGGCCCAAAATTGGACGTCTTTGAGACATCGCTTTAGGGCGTCTCCATGAATTTAGGACAATAACCTCATCTTTATGTCCTTTTAAAGTCTTGGATGAGTTGGACGAAAACACGACACATTTTTGGAAACATCGCTTTACAAACGTTTCTTTAAACACCAATATAGAAGTTTTATTGTGCCCCAAATAGGGACAGGTGTCTTTGGAGACTGGCCCAGTGACGACTCCAACAATCAACTGCTCTCTAGTTTTATCCAGCAGCCATTTACTCCTTGTTAGATCCAATCCAGCAATTGTCTTCAAATCTCAACTCCTTCTGTGCCCACTCGTTAAACATTGACAAGCTTTGCGTTTTGCGCTTTGCTCATTCCTACTATGGTTTTCGGCTCACAGGATTTGTTATCGATTCCGAGCCTTGCCAACTTGTCAGCACTTTGGTTACTCATGATTCCTGGAACCCATAATAGTGGGATCTCTCTATTGATGCTTAGCTTTTCCAGGACTTCTACAGATTCCTGTACTAGAGCCATTTTGTAGGTCCTCTTTTGCTTCCAAGTCATCTGCGGCTTTTAGTACAGCAAACAGATTCAAATACCGTGGAGTATCCTTCAAAGCATGATGCACTTCCAGGTCTTCCATCAGTATTGCTTCCTCTGACTTCCCTTCTGTTCTAGAACTCTCACTTCATTTCTGCGGTGGAAAATCCCGCAAAAAGACCTATAATGGAGTTCATCTCGGGGTCTATATATACACATAAATCAAATAAAAGAAAGTTTTGAAATGTATGAAAAGAAAACCGCTATTATTTTTAAAACTTAAAAGGTTCTTTACGTCTCGATTATAACTTTGTAAGTTACACAATTTAATTACAAGCGGAAAGTTTCCAACTTTCTTTCAAATAGTTTATTACTTTTAAAACAAAACCAGCACTTCAAGACGAGAGTGTTTATTTTTTTATTTTTATTTTGAACTTGCGTTCATTATGTATAATTTCCGCTAAGTGTTTAATCGTTATGTAATATAACTTTTTCAATTCCATTTTATCGATAACCAAGCAACAAGGGCAGGGTCGTCTTCATGGCAAAAGAAACAAGTAGTCATGCTGCTCTTAGAAAACTGGATTAAACAGATTTCAAACTGTATTCAAGCTTCTCCGTGTCCTCAGTAACGTGACGTTGATAAAGATGCCAGGGTTAGTGATAGTGGCCAATCCACGTTTTTATTGCTAAAAGAAATCCATTAAAAATGGACAGAGAGGAGAAGCTTTTATACTGGAGAGTAGTTACTAGTTTGTTCTATTCAAAAATCCCTTCTAAGATCAAATCTTGAATGGAGCAGAAGAGTAGAAGACTACTTCGTCTTCTGACTGGTTTGTTCATAGGTGCTACACGAAGCTAGATTCAAAATGAGACAGGCAATTCTGTGGTTTAGAATCCGATTCTTTGTGTTGCTCGAAAGGACAAGGAAGAATTGTTTGATCCTACCTTAAACAACTTGTGCCAAAAACTACCTTAATCTAGCCAAATTTCAGGGTACACATTGATCTCAAGATTATATTATTATCGATGGAACTGTATTAAAATCGCTTCAATTAATTGACATAAACATACATTTTCTTTTTGTTAAAGAAAGAACTGCTCCTGCTTTAACGCAATTTTTCACATTTTATATTTTAACTAGACAATAAATCTGAACTTCGTAAAATTTGTAATGAGATAAAAAGTTTTATGTTTGGAAAATTTATTACCTAAGTAGTCGTAGTTGATTTCCGGTTTATATCTGTTGTACACGAGCTGGCAGGACGTCAAAGCACATTTCAGGAGCGCAGCTGTATTGAGGAGTTTGATTAGGTGCGACAGGGGACATGCGAATGCCAATATCGCCGACAAACTTCCTGTAACCCAAAAAGTTTAGTTAATATTTGAAACATGGTCTCTTAACTGTAACGATTTATTATTTAGATTCTAATCAAAATGTCACCGTCGCTGAGCTATTAAACTGTCAGGCAGTGGTAACAGATCAAATAGAAAATGAAAAATGGTGGAAAAATAAAAGCATGAAACACTGTAACGAATGTTTTAAGTTAAGAACGTACCTGCTGCAAAAATTGCAAGAATTGGAGCTCCAGTTGTTGATGTTCTATACTGAATCGACGGGACAAAAATCCTCCATTCTTTGCTTGCTAGTTTGACAAAAGCGTTATAAACAGATGGTAAAACTTCTGTTAGTATCAAACACACAACAAATATAGTAAAAGCTGCCATGATCGGTCTCGCCCAGTCGACATCGCGGCTTTCGAACACTTGAACCAAAGGGATTGCTGTACCAATAAGTTCTCTAAAACAGTTTGCTCTTGAAATACAGAGAAGTTTTTGATGCAAAAGTGATGCGTACTTATGATGTGTCATCATGGAAAATATCATTGCAGTTGACGTGTACAATATTAAAGGGATAAATATGATTGCCGACATTTTGATACAGTTGTTATTTTGTAACTTTGGAAAGGTATGTACAAACGCAAAGAAACATTTAGCGGCGGCTTTTAAAACCTAAAATTTGGTAAAAATTTGGTAAAAATATGATTAAACAATACAAGTGTTGAACGGTTACCTTTCTAAAAGAGTGAATTCTAAAAACTTCGCACCATTTTCGGAATTTTATCACAGTATGAACACTTCCAACAATATTAAAAAATACGAAAGTTGATAATAAAGTTATTACTATAAGGACTGATATAGTCGAAGATCTCTGAAATAAAATCATTATTAATAATTATTTGATAACATTACCCCCAAGTTAATATTACTTCTAATCCCATCATGAATAAAATAGTAACCACAACTATAATTGTCACTCCCAAAACATCAGGCCAAGGCTCCCCCAGGGAATGCTGTTCCATGCCGAATAGGAATTCCCTGAAGTGACCTTTACTTATGTAGTCCACAGTGGCACTTGCCAATCTAGCGCATGTTGCTCCCGCTACTAAATTCATTAGAATATCCAACCAAACGATCAAGAAATCAAGGATGTCGGACGCTTTTTTCTTTCTGTACTGTTCCTGAGGTTCCTTTGCTGTCGATGAACATAAACCTGAAATAAATTTGTACATCAATGTGTAATTTATAAAATCTATTAAGGTCTCATTTATTTGGTCCGGAACTGGTAAAAGTCAATACTATCAAATTATTTTTTTATTTTACCTGAAATTATAGATGTGATGGCTGCGACCAAAATGCAGATGACAGTCTCTGCCCCTGAGTATTCAGACGCTGCCAGTCCAATCAAAACAAAAAGCCCGAAGGACCAGTGGGTGAGACTGAGACCGAAATCTTGTAAAGTACCCATTGAAATTTCTGAAAAAAAAATTAATACAATATATTTGAAATTAATTTTTAACCACAGTCATTTTGAACACGCAAGGGTTGAAATGAATAATAAAGTAAGTATTTTTTTAAATTATTTGTTAAACAATACTGTAAATTGAATAATTGATCAAATAACTGTTATTTGAAACATACATTACTTAATACTGAATAATATGGACCTGTTTAACGTTTACCATTTAAATAATTTGTGAAATCTTCATTGTAAAACGTGTTTACTTACTGTATTCCGTTATCCCATAAACACAACAAAATCACATGCCTCGCTACGAAACTAAAACCCGTATTTGGCTAATTTTTCGAATGGTTTTTCATCAAATTTCACGGCATTTCAGTAGCGAGCGTGTTTTTTCCTGCAATATTCCTGCATTACTAGATCAATAATTCTATCGACGCAGATGCGCCGTAAGGGACCCGTCCACGTGGTATCCTATCAAGGAAAAAGGATCATTTCGGGATACGCGAGCACAGTGTGGAAGCAATAATCGGCGTGAGGAAAATTTGTCAATCTGGAGGAGTTTTAATGGTAATGGTTCTCCAGGTGGAACAAATCACCCGAAACCAAGAACACAGCGGGGAATTCAAGCAGGGACATATATAAGGGAAAATATAAATAATTTAAGATACATTTCCGACAAAATAAGGTACAACCAGATTATGCAAGGTGTTTCACGCGCAAAGGGATGGTCTGTTATATTTAAAAACCGCATTGTTTAGGTGAATAGTTGTTTTACTTTAAAAATAGTTGGTAGTGTAGATAGTATTCGAAGAAAATGTAGTACATGAAAATTATGTTATTAATGGAACAGCCTATATTTTATTTATTTAAACCTATTCATTAAGTTGATGCGTGGAAACCATTGAAGATAAAAAACATTTTTCAAATAATTTTCGTTAAGAAATTTCTATCCAGTGGAAAAATAGAAATGACATATTTTGGTTTGGAGATGATAAAACGGGAAAGGCAGAAGAACGAAAAAAGAACCTATTATCGAAAAAATTTAAGGGTTTGGTTACAGATAATGAAAGAATATTAAGTAAAAAAACAACTATGATCTCTTATAATAACATGTGGAGAAAATGGAGACGCAAGAAAAAGGGGAAAAATATGAATATTTTAATAACCTAAAACGAAATAAGTGAATGATATAATAATTATGAGATTAAAAAGGAGTAGAGAATTCAAATAGATAGTTAAAATGGAGAAAGATTTATTAATTTATGTACTAGAAATAATAACAATAACAAGTGACACAACAAACTTGGATATGCCATTATTGTATTAATTAACGATGGAAATAAAAAAATAATTGAGATAAAAAAATATTTATTAAAAGCGAGTAATAAAGAAAGTTGTAAAATAAATTAATATACAAAAATTAACCAAAAAAAAAAAATTTATGTATATAAATGTAAAAATATTTAATTAGTAAAAAATCCCAAAATTATAAATAGTTATAAACAAAACAAATGAAGTTGAAAGTGGCAAACAAAATGTTCTTTGATTAAAACGAAGGACTGCTGAAGGATAAACCAATTAATACAAAAGAAATATCAGAAGAACTAAACTAAAAATGAAAAATTAAAAAAGGAACAAAACTAAGAAGAACTAATACTAAAAAAAGGACAAAATTAAAATGAAATAAAACTAAAAAACAGAGAAATTAAAACTCAGCGCAATTAATAAAAAGAGAATATCAGAAGGACGAAACTAAAAAACATTACAATAAGAGAGAAAGAAACGAAATTAAGAATAACAAAAACTAAAAAAGGGCAAAATTAGAGAATTTCAGAAGGATCGGAACTATAAAGAACTGATACTAAGAAAGGACGAAGTTGAGAGAGAAATAAGTACTAAATTCAGAAAAACCGATTCTAAAAAAGTCAACATTAACATTTCTCTTAAGATGGAGTGAGACTAAAAATGAACAAAATTAATAGAGATAGAATTTCAGAAGGACCGAAACTAAAGGGTAATAATACTGACGAAACGAAACTAAAAAAGAACCAGAATAGAAAGGTCGATATTAAGAGATCCCCAGATTAAAAACGAATGAAAGTAAGAAGGAAGGAATCTAACAAAGGACTTAACTAAAAAAGGACTTAATTAAAAAAGATCGATATAAAGTAAGGACGAGACTGAAAACGAGTAAAGTAAAAAGGAACAAAAGTAAGCAGAGGCGAAACATAACCAAGAATGAAATCAATTAAAGAACAAGGAAATCTAAAACGATTAAAACAAAAAAAGATTAATATTATGAAAAGAAGGAATTAAGAATGAATAAAACAAACAAATGGCGAATTCAAAACTCCTTTGAAAACTGAGTGAATGTAAGAAAGACCAAAACCGAAAAAGAACAAGAATATACACAATTAGAAAAAAGATCTAAAAACTAAAATTTAAAAAGGAAGAAATTAAGACCGAATAAAAAAAGCGAACGAAACTAATAAAGGACGAAACTAGAAAAATTAAATGAGGACAAAAATTTAGAAAAATAGGCGGAACTAAAAAACCACTAAACTAAGAATACGCGAAATTAAAGGGAAATACAACTGAAAAACTGAAAAAGAATGAGACTAAGAATGAACGCAATGAGTAATCTGAAGAAAAATCAATAGTATGTAAGTAAAAAACAAAGAACGAAAGAATTTCTGAACCTTGAAGGGACAATTCAAAGAAAGGACGAAACTAAAAAACGAGCAAAAGGAAAATTATAATTTTAATAGAAAATTAATAGATGCAATTAAAAAAAATGTTTATCAAAAGCAGGTACGGAAAACTGTGAAAGAAATAAATATACAGAAATTAATCAACGAGAAAAAAATATATGCAAAAAATATTTAATTAGTAAAAAAACCCGAAGATTGTAATAGCTACAAATAAAGAAATGAAGTTCTATGGAACATTTTATTAATTTAGAAAAAGAAACCACAAGAACAGAAGATGAAGAAAAAAATAATAGAAAGATGGAGAACTATTTTTAAGTATTGACAAACGATAACAAAACCATAAATATAAAAGATAAAAAAATAGTGGAATGATGGAAGGAACATTTTTAAATGTTACAAAAGCAACAGAAAAAAAATAACGTTAACAGACAAGAAATAAGTTAAATAAAAGAAATCATTGACAAGGGAAATTTGTTCTATGGAACATTATAACAAAAATAATAAGTATAAATATTAAAGGTAAAGAAAAAAATGGAAAGATAGAAGAAACATTATCAAGTGTTGGCAAAGATATGCTAAAAGCAATAAATAACGACAACGGAAGAAATAAGAGGAGCTAGTTACAAGGTAAAATTGTTCTTTGTCTATTAAAATAATTAAGAAATAAAAACTCCGAAATATAGAAAGTAAAGAAAAAAAATATTGGAATAAGGGTGGAAATATTTTCAGAAGAAACGGAAAATATAAGTAACGTCAACGGGAAAGAAATAAGTGAAATAATAGAAGAAGAAATAAAAGAACCCATTGATAAGGTAAAATGATCAACTAATAAAAAGTGAAAGAATTATCTTGAAGTGGAATGGAAAAATAATTTTACCTCTTTTCAAAACAGGTGATTAAAGACTTTCTAATAACTCAAGAAGAATAAAGCTGACAAGTATACCAAGAAAAATATTATTGACAATAATGGTGAAAGGAATAGTGGCCGAATTGGAAGAAAAAACACACAAGGTATTTATTGAAATGTTTAAAAAATAGAAAAATAGTCGATATTAAAATAGATAAATATAAAATCATGATCAGAACTAATAACGAAGGATTCAGATAATTTAGAAATGATGCAAAAAGAGAAGACATTAAAATTTGGTTATTTGAAAATAGAACAGAGCTCATATATTTATTTTCTTGATTACATTACTTGTTTTTTCTTTTCTTATTTTTTCAATTTTTTCTGTATTTTTTGTTCCTATTTGCACTTTAATTAGTTTCTGTAAATGCTTTTCAAAGTATTATCGCCATCTCTTTATAAATTTATATTCTTTAATAATTTCTTTTTCATCTTTACTTTTTAGATTCATCATTTTCTTTTCTTTCTTTTTTTAGGGTACCACAAAAGGGTTTCTTTTAATTTTTTTCATGGATTTTTTTATTATTTATTTTTAGTTTTATGTCTGTGTCTCATCGATTTGTCATTTTTTAAGTAAATTTGTTATATTTGTTACTCCGCAGATTTTTCTCTTAAATATTTTCCATTATTGTTCCTGTTTCGTCTTTACCTATTTTATATTATTCTTTCTTGGAACTTCTCCCGAATTGTGATTTCCCAGATTTATAAGATTTTTTGTATAACTCTTTTTCTTCTATTGTATTCTTTTTCTTAATTTTGTTTTGACAAAATAGTATATGAGCATGCAAGGATAATCTAAATGGAAAACCAAAAAGAACATGGGATGACGTGATATGAGACAGAGCAGCAAAAAGAAGAGTGAATTAAAATGAGGTAATAAAATCAATGAAGGACAAAAAGAAATGTAACATAACAAGAAAAAAAAATTAACTCGGTAAAAAGGATCAAACAAGTAACTATGTATAGCTTCTACTTAAAGGTAAGGAGAAGATATAATGGTTTTAAGCTAAGTAATTTTCCAAACATTTGCGTGTGTACATTGTATACGTACTCCTGTTAGAATTAATTTTCCTGCGTGTGCAATTATTAGCTTTAAACTAACAATTGACCCTTTTTGGAGATGCTCAACGTGCGTATACCTTACCGACTGTCCAAAGAGAATTGGCGGTAATTATTTGTATTTTCTCCGCTTGGATTCGTATAGGAAATCGGCCGGGATTAGTTTGGGTATCAAAAGAGATCTTTAAAGGGAGCCTTTTCTTTGTAACCCATTCTATTCGAGTCATTTCACCTTTTCATTTGGTCCTATTCACGTTTTTGATGAAGCACTTCCTGTAATGTAATCAAAATCAGTAGCGTTTTATTTTTGATAGAACTCCGGAGATGAAGTCTTCTGGAAACTATTTAAAGATTTAATTTTTTTATCCGAAATACTGAAAAGTAATGGAATCGAGAAGAGAGCTATATTCTCGAGTACACTCATGCATTAAATTAATATTTTCCTTAATATCGCAGCACATCAACAATAAATTTCACAAATACGGAAAATCTCGCGCAAAACATAACTCGTAATAAAGCAACAATGCACGTATAAATGTAGATACACATAAATCAAGTTCGTATATGGGTAAAGTTTTGCAGGAATTCCTAGCACAAGTTTCGAAGAAAAATATTCCTGCAATGATTTGATAAAGGCCAAGGAGAGATTGATGTTCTTTGGTTCTGGCTTTTGTTCCATTCAACGGATCTAAACGGGTCCTAGTCCCTTGTTCCAACCCTTCACGGTCCTATAAAAACGTGGATTTATATTTAAAAAAACCATATCCAAAGTAGATAAGGAGATAATTTATAAAACTATTCTTAAACGTAAAAAAAACCACTCTGTAGGGCATGATTTGTGATTTTTTTGCAAATCTAATACGAAACAAACAACAAAACATATTTGTATATTTATGTTTTTTAATTCACTTAAAATTTCCATTTGTAACTCAGAATTGTCACATGTAATTGGAATTCCGATTTGAAACTCAAAATTTTCCATTGCAACTGTAAATTTCGACTGAAAATTGTAACATACAGGTTATAGTTCAGAAGACAGGCTTTTAACAAAAAAAATAAAATTGAAATTACGATTTCTGAGGAAACTGGAATTCCGAATTCAAATTTCTGATTTGTAACTTCTAAATTTTTACGTGGAACTTTGGATTCTGGTTTGCACACTTTTTAAATTATCTATCTACATTCTCAATAGTAATTTTATTTTTGCTTGTATTAAGACATCCTTACTTGTAACTTGTAAATCCAATAGCTAATTTAAAATTCCAATTTGTATTTTTACGGTTCAGTTCGTAAATTGAAATTGTAACTTGTAAGTTGGGATTCTGAGTTATATATTAAAATTAGATGTTTAACCTGCAATTCTGATATGGAACTAATATTTTCAATTGTAAATTCCGACTCGTAAATACAAATTTTTATTTATAAGTTGGAATAACTTGAAATTCTGATTTCCGTACTTGTATTTTCGAGTTTTTACTTCAACTTATAGTTAGTAATTCCAAGTTAAGGACTCAAAAATTCCCACACATCTTTCTAACTTGTGATTTGTAAATTCCGACTTGTAACTTAGAAATATTGACTTTTAAATATACAATTTAGAGTTTTCACACCAACTTTACATATTTTGACTTGTAGTTCAAAAATTAGAAAATTTTCACTTGTAGCTTAAAAGTTCGCTTAAACTTGTAATTCAAACATTCTCGCTGGATTCTCCAACTTACAATTTGCAAATCTTAACTAGTAACTAAGATATTCTGACATGTAACTTGATATTTTGGCTTGTAACTATAAATTATAATTTAAAAAAATGTAATTTGATGTTTTTACTCCAACTCCAAATATTTCAACTTGTTCAGAAACCTGAAATTTTCACTTGTGACTTCGGTTAATAATTCGAAATTAAGAACTTGCAACTCAAAAAATTCCAATGGCTTTCCAGCTTGGGGCTTGTAAGTCTAAGTCCTGAATTGTAACTGAGCATTTCTATAAATAATTTATGATTCAGAGTTGTAACTACAAAATCCGACCCGTAGCTCGAAATTCTTATTCGTAACTTGAAATTTAGATTTTTAACTCGAAATTCTGGCTCTTAAACATGTAATTTGGAGTTTTGACTTAAACTTAAATATTTCGACTTGTAGTTCAGAAATTAGAAATTTTCACTAGTATCTTGGAAGTTCGGGTAGTAAATTCGAAATTAGGAGTCTGTAACTTAAATATTCCCACTGGACCTTCCAACGTAAAACTTGTAAGTCTAAATTTCGAGTTGTAACTCAGAATTCCGACTGGTACTTCGATATTCTCATTTGTATCTTGGAAAGTAGATTTGTTACTGAAATTTGCAGTTTTAACCAAATTTTCACTTGTAACTTGGAAGATCGGTAGGTAATTTGAAATCAGGGTTATCTAAATTCCAGCTTGGGACTAAGAATTCCGACACGTAATTTCTTATTTAGACTGGAAATGATAACTTTAACTATAATCATGTAATTTAGAGTTTCAAGTTTAAGTTTAAATATTTCGACTTGTGCTTTACAAAACAGCAAAGTTCGATTAATAATTCGAAAGTAGGGACTTGTAACTGAAAAATTCCCACTGGACTCTCCAACTTATGATTTGTAAGTCTAAATTGGAACTTGTAACTGAGAATTAGGAATTATAATTTAATAATTTAGCTTGTAGTTAGAAATCGGGACTCTTAATTTGAAATTTTGAATTCCAATTCAAAACAGTGTTTTGACATAAAAGTTAAAATTTGCTTTCTAAATTCTAACTTGTAAGTCATATGATTTCAAGTTCAATTACGGCTACAACTTGAAATTCCGGCTTGCAACTTAAAACTACTTAAAATTACATAGAAATACAGACCACTGTATTTCGGAAAACAAGAAATCAATGTCAATGAGTAAGAAAAGTGGGGAAAATAAATAAGGCGATAACGATACTTTTTTTAGAGAGGAGAGAGGAAATAATAGAAATGAGAATAGTTGTAGTAAAAGACAAACAGGAATAAGTCATATGTCATTCTTTCTTTTTGATTTTGGCGCCCTCTTGGGGGAACAAAAAATTTTACGCAACCCAAAGTGTGGTACTTCATTTGAAAGCTAATTATAGAAATAATTCACTACGTTGCATAAATTTGTTATTTTATCTGATTGCGATTAAAATTAAATTGATTTAATCTTAACTTTAATGCCAGCAATCTTATGCTAGGCCTGTGCTTATTTACTTCAATTATATATTGTTATGTCATACATTGAATTAGTAATGAAATTAGCTTTCAAATGAAGTGCCACACTTTGGATTGGGTAAGAGTTTTTGTTGCCGCAAGAGGGCGTTAAAATAAAAAGTAAAGCAAAGAACAATCATATTACTGAATTACCCATAAAATTACCTTTTCAATGATGTATCATACTTAGTACTTTCCCTATTTAAATTTTATTGGTTAACATGATTGAGGAGAGGGGAATGACATATGACAGTTGAGCATGTGTTGGAAAAATGTCCCCCTCAATTTAGAAATTGACGTGTCTCGGCTTTTCTGTTTATTGTAAAGCGTTTTTAAGATACTGAGGGTGGATCGTTTTTAAACGACACAGTTTATTAAAAATGCTAATATAAAACTGTCAGAAAGAAAGAGACTGAACTAAACATATTATTGTAAGAAAAGTAGATTCAAAGAATAACAAAAAAAAAAGATAAATTGTGGGTAGAGCAATTTTAACAGTCATCATAAAAAAGTTGGAACCACACGCTGCAATAACGAGATATCAAGTCTCTTTAGCAGGATCCGATTCCCAAAAAAGTACAATAAGAGATAAATGTAAATCGGCTGGACATATCGTCATCATTCAAAACCAAAAAAACTCAATATAAAATCCAAAAAAAATTTTTTGCCGTGTATGCGCGCAAAATCCCGTCTTTTGGGGCGGGGATCAGGCCGCAATTTGTGAGTCTGCAGCGGGATGCCGTTTTCAGTTTGTCTGGTGACTCGGTGCACGGCACCCGCATCCGTTTCTGAATTTTCGGCTCAGAAAACCGAAAACCGACACTCCCACTTTTGGATCAGGATCGGAATGGAGCGGTTCAGAAACGTCGTCAGCAAAGTTCGGTCGCGATACGGTCATGACCATTGTAAAAAATTAATTTTTTAAATACGGTGAGTGAGATTTGGGATGTGTCTGTACAGATCAGTAAAGAAATATAAAAATACAGATAAAATTAGTCAGATTATATAAATTGGTTCCTTACTTAGTTTCTGAGATGCGTCTGACTAAACTTCTCGGTTGAAAATTTAAACTAAAAAAAATATTTCGATAAATTTGGGTTTTTATAAGTGTTAGTTGAAATAGTATTATTTGATGTAACGGATGTTAATGAGTTAATAGCTTTTTAAATTTTAAAATAAACTATGTATTCAAAATCAGGAAAGTCTTATTATTATCAAATTTTTTGTGATGTCAGTTCGAAATTTTATATTTAAGTTTTTTCGGCAGTAATTTTTTGAAAAAGTACGACCCTTTTCAACTTTTTGGTAAAATATTTGAAGTAAATTAATTAGTCAGTGTGTAACTCCTCAGAACCTGAGTCATTTCAATACAGTCCTACACTGGAGTTTGTATAAGATCATTCGAATACCAGAATTAACAAATTTAAATACATTTTGATTTTTATCGGCGCTCACTTATTTTGAATGGTGGTAACTTTTTTTAGGTAAATTTGAGTTACAGGGTGTGGCGCGATGATTGTTGATTAAAACTTTTTAGGAATAAATCTTTGAACATGTTGTAATTATCACGGGAAGTAATTAATTTAATATTGTTGTTAATATTACTAATTTATTTTTATTCCCATTTTTTCGAGACTCAATCAATTTTAAATTTTAGTGTAGTTTATGAAAATTAAAGCAATTATATTTTTGGAAGGAAAGCACTTGACTGGTTTTAATTTTTTGATTTTTTATTTTTAATATGTGGGTTATATTTTTTATCATTACCTTCAATTTGAGAACGGACTGTTGTTAAAACTGGTACTAATAACCTTCGTTTCTTGAGATAAAATGTCATATTAATGGTTTATTAAAATTTGTAATCAAAAAGCAAATTAATTTAATTATATCAAATCATATTATAGCAAATTTCTTATCAAATTAAATTTGCATTTCCGTTTTTTGATATTTTTTTAAAAGCAGCCAGCGTCATCGCAAAAAAGAAAAACAATATTTTTGATTTTTCGTTTATAATTATATGTATACTTTTTTCGGCCACTGTAACATTTACCAAAATAGTCAATAAAATATTGATAAAAAAAAATATTTGATTTACAAATTGAATCAAAAATGTTCACCCGCAAAATTTTTGAAAATGTTTAGATATAAGAAACCGTTACTCAAGCCTAAAAATGCCTGTATCATTGTTGTTTAACAAACATTTTCACTGATAATTGTATTTTATGAAAACTGGGTGTGGCATGTTTATTATAAATCAGACAATACACAAAGTATTCTGAACACAGAAAATTTTAAAATATTGCAGATCCAAACAACAAAATATACATAAAGCAAAAATCGGAAGTTATAAAAACTTTACAAGTCGCATAAAGCTAGCAGGGAAAATACGATTTGTTCGAAACACCTTTCTTCTTTTGAAAACATTTAGTAAAAGAAGAAAATACATAAATCCTAATGAATTTCACAACGGTATCAATTCAGTTTAACACCTTTATTAATGTTTATAGATTTAAAAAAAAAATTCTCTTTTTGATTATGCACGCGAAAAATACTAAAAGTTATACATAGTTTATAATTAATTCTACAGAGAAAAGTTTACAGTTAACAAGTTGCTGGAGTGTTAAAATTAAAGTAGGAGAGTTTATGATGTGTTAGTTTCATGCAGATAAATTAAAAATTGTTCACCCTCAGAAATACAAATAAATCTATAAATTGGACATAGCTCAATAATATGTTCTTTAAGGAAAATGATTACAATTAATCCAATAGGACTAACATTTTTTTGGCACGTAGGGAAGTCCAAGAGGATATTGCAATAGTAGTGCTATTGAGAAAAAAAAAGAGGAAAAAAAGAGCAAAGCAGTTACTAGGTTTGTAGCTAATGACAGAGGTTAGAATACCAGAGAATTATTTAAAAATTTTAATGAGCTATAAATAACGATAATTTATTATGTTGTTTAGTTATTATTGAATAATTCGTTTATTTTATATATTTATATTCCTCAATTTATTGTTTATTGGCTTCACTTTTAGGTATTGTTCGGTTTACTTTTATTTTCTATTTTTTATAAGTACCTCATTTTTATAGCTTCTAGTTTTCGCTTATGTTTTTTTTATTAACGCCCAAATTTCTGAGGCGTATGTTAGCGTCGGTTATACTACTTTTTTATGTATTTCTATTTTCAACTTTTGATACGGTTTTGCAATATTCCATTTCATACAGTTTAACTTTTTTATCTCTTTTATAGCTTCATGAGTACTAGACTTATGATACTGGAATGAATAATAGAAAAAAAAAAAATATATATCTTATAATCTCGAATGTTATTTGGCCCTGTCCTGCCGCTTTTCCTGTTTTTGCTTTTCTTATTGCTTCTTTGAGTTCTTCAATAATTATTTGTTTTTCTGTTTTTTTGGTATTGTTTTTGTTCTTTTGTTTAGTTTTGATGTCTTTTCATTGTAATAGGTCTTTGTAGTATTGTGGCGATCTTTCAATGATCTTTTCTTCTTCCGTTATTACTATTTCTTTGTCTTTAATATTTTGTAACGTTTTTGTTAATTTTTTCTTCGTATTACGGATCGTTCTAAAGAATAGCTTTTGGGTTTCGTTATAATTCATTTTCATTTTATTTCAATTTTTCAACTATTTTCTATTTCCTTCCTAATTATTATTTTTACATTCGCTCTTTTTTGTCTGCGCTTTGAATTTGTTTATTTGTGTGTAGATATTTTTCTCATACTTTCTTTTTCTGTCATTTTTCTTTGGTAGTTTTTGACTACTTCTGCTATATTTAAATTATGTACTCTGATTTTATTTGGTATTTAAATAAGAATGACATTCAATCGGGGTTTCGAAGGGGCTACAGTTGCACAACGGCTTTGTTGCATATCACGGATGACATACTTCGGGCTGTTGACAGAGGTGATTGCACGATTTTTATACTACTAGACTTTAGCAAAGAATTCGATACCGTAAGTCATTCAATTCTATTAGAGATTTCAAAATCTTGTGGTTTATGTGCTGACTCAGTGAAATTATTTAAATCTTATTTAATTGATAGAATGTAAAGTGTGAAGTTGGGCGATGCATTGTCGATGTCCCGAGCCATGTCGCCTGGTGTGCCTCAGGGATCAGTTTTGGGCCCTTTACTGTTCACAATGTACACCAGCCAATTCACCAAGTTTATCAATCATTGTAATACTCATATATACGCTGATGATACGCAGTTATATTATTCCTTTTCGAAATATGTATTCCCCATTTTTAATTAATTTTCCAAACAGAACTCTATTAAATATTCCCCATTTTTATTCTTTGCGTCTTTTCTATTTTTTGTTCCTTTGTTGTCTTTCTCTACTCTTCCGCTCATATTATCCATTATCAGTACTATAAATTTTCTGTTATATTTCTTCTATTATACAGTGTGTTTAAAATTCATTCTAAAATGTATAGTTTATCTAATTCTAATTTTAATTAAACCTATTCACATTATGTTTAAGTACTGAAATAATTGAAAACTAAATCAGCTAATAATTCATGTAAACTAACAAAACACCCTGTAGCTTAGTAACGAGACATGATGGACTAAAATTAATGGGTGATTCTGAATTATCCCACAGATTCTTTTTACTTTATAACACCCTGTATTTATTTTTATAGCACTTCATGGCATTTTGTAGTAGCGTGGGTGTGCGTGTACGTAAAGAAAATCTGTTAAGTAAGAGACATGCAGGGTTAAAGGATGAGACAAGTCAGCGAACCATAGGACGTGGTAGGAAATATAATTATTACGCCTGTCTCCTTTCAGACGCCCCCTATGTTCGGCCAATACCCTCAACATTACTACATACGACATAAAATAAGCAATTTTGTAAAGGATGATACATTAAAATTCATATTTTTATTAGAGTTATTGCCTACATAAAATCATTAAAGTATAAATTTTATATTTAATCATTAGCTGTTGAGATTGAAGTGTATCATAAAATATTGCATTTCAAATTAACCCTCATGGCACAAATTTTTATTTTTTGTGCAGTTTATTATTTATTGAAACTAAATCGGGTTAACAATGTTGCACGATATTCGGTGGAAATTTATTATAGTAGAAGCTGCGAACAGTTAATTTCAATAATGGTTGAGCTTGATTTTAATAGATGATTGTTCATTTTAAAATATATCGGATAGACAATTCTTCTCCAACCTTTTTTGTCCATTGTCTTTTTCTCCATTCGGTAATTCCAAGTTTCTTTATCTTGCTTAATCTATTTTTGCCTTGGTCTACCCCTTCCTCTGTTATCTAATCCTCTGTTACTTAAAGCTTGTTTTACAATTTCTTCATTAGACTTCCTAGTGATATGTCCCAACTATCTTAATCTTTGCGCTCCTGTTATCAGCTATTTTAGGTTCTTTATATAATTCGGGTATTTATGAATTTGTTCTCCTTTTCCATAAATCTTCCTCTTTTATTCCGACCAAAATTCTTCTTAACATCTTTCTTTCCCAAATTTGCAAGGAATCTTCCATCTTCTTAGTTAAGGCCCAAGTTTTACATGTGGATATTACACTGGATCTTATTACTGTTTTATAAACTCGCAATTTCTGTTTTCTTGTCACATTTTTCGATCTTAAGATGTTATTTATTCTTCCTTCACTCATTGTTCCTTATTATATTTTTGCTTTTATTGTTTTCTTCATTACCCCTTGATTTACTGTATATTGATCCTAGATATTTGAATTATTTTTCATTTCTAGAATTTCATTATCTTCAATTACTAGTTTATCCTTTCCAAATCTCTTTTTACCTGGTGCTTCTATTTCAGTGAATTCAGTTTTATTGCTATTTATTTTTAGATTTACTGCCCCCGCTTTTTTTCTAATCGCTGAATGGCATCTATGAGTTCTTTTTCTGTTTGTGCCAGAATCACCACATCATCAACGTAAGCTAAACATTGATGATTTTTCCTATATATGTTAACTTGTATGTTACTCTCTTTTTTACCCCTTCATGTAAAACAAAATTGAATCCCTGATTTAATTCAAAATTTGTTGTACATGAATTTTTTACCCTCACATTATATCTCGTATCTTTTAAGAACATCATTACTAGGTTTAAAATCTTGACTGGTATACCAAACGTTTTCAATATTTTGTACATTGGGTCTCTCTCTCCTGATCATCATATGCTTTGGCAAAATCTATAAAAACTGCATATAAATTCATCCATTGTTCTTTGGCTGTTTCCTGAATTAGTCTGAGCGTAATCTATAATGGATTTCTACTTACAAAAATCTGCTTAGTAGTCCCTTGTTATATCTTCCATGAGGACTTGTAATTTTTCTTTTATCAGACTATTTTATTTACCGCGTAAATTAGCACAGTTCCTCTGTAATTGCCATTTCTTTAAATTTTCTTTTTTTTAAAAAGCATCGTGCCGTCGTTCGAGCATTTCTTCTTTTCGCAAAATTTCCTTTACTAGTTCTACTATTTTTTATAGCAAACATTCTCCTCCATTTTTAATCATTGCCACATTAATTTTGTTTCATTCATTTTATTTAAAATTTTGCTTTCCTCTGATTGTTGTATATTTCTGGTTCTCTTTCAGTTTTAAATTTGACCATTTTATATTCTTTGTCCTCTTCTACATTGTATATTTTTCATAGTTCTTTCATCGATTTTTCATTTATTTTAAATTTACTGTTCGTTCTCAATATACAGATGATATTGTTGTTTTTCTTTTCTCATGTTTGTAATGTATTTATACACTTTTCCTGTGTCGTTTTTTAAATTATTTTTTATAGTTTCCAGCTGTGCCTCTAGAAAACACTTTCTTCTTTTTACATATTTGTTTTTCATTTACTTTTTGCCTCGGTGTAATATGTCTTGCTATTATTTGTGCGGTTTTTCATCATTTCCAATTTCCATTCTCTTCTCATTTCTTCTGACTTCTGACATTCTTCATCAAACCAGCCTTTTGTTTAATTCTTTCCAGACTTCTGCTTAATATTGCCTATCTATGTTGCCCCACATAACCTTTACATTTCCCCCAATTTCTCTGTTATACTATATTACAACTTTTCTACTATTTTCTTTTCTTTCAGTAAATTTAAATCATACTTAATACTTTTACATATTGGATTTTGCGCTTTGTTTATAGTTCCCTTTAAAATTGTTACCAACAGAAAGTGATGAGAATCTATATCAGTTCTTCTGTAGGCCCTTATATCATTAACGTTTTTTGAGAAATGTTCCTACCAAAAGGCAAACAATTTGGTTAAGTGATACGTTTGGTCACTTTCACATTGTTTTGAGTATGTCATTATGTTTGTAGAAAGATCTCATCATTTTTAGATCGTGTTCAGCGGCAAATTCACTAATTTCTCTCCATTTTAATTTGTGTTAATATGCAAACTGCGTTTTCCGATTACTGGAGTATATATTGCTCATTTTCCAATCTGTGCATTCGAATTTTCTAGTTTTATTTTTAGATCGTATTTAGGTATTTTCTAGAACATTTCTCCAGCGGTTCATAAAATTTTTTTCTTCCACGCCCTTATCCTCAGTGGGGACATGCATATTAATCATGCTTATATTCTTGTCTTTTTCTTTTATTCTAATTCCACATATTCTTTTATATTCCGTTTGTAAAAGGCTAAAATTTTAAACCCGTATTTTTAATACTTTTATAAAACATAAAAGCTGCTCCAAAAATCTTTGTTACAACCATCATCCATTAAAATATAGTTGCCTATCGCTACGTTCTGTGCCTCTTTCTATTTTATTTTGTGAATTGCAACTATGTCCATTTTTTAATTTCCTAATACCGTAGCTAATTGTTTCAATTTTCCTTGCATAATTGGTCACTTTATTTTCGATACAAAGTGTTAAGACTTTTTACAAAAATTGTAACCAAAAATTAGAAAAAAAATCTAATAAGTTTGATAAAACAATAAAAAACAATAGGGAAACTCTTACGTTTTAATTAGTCTGAAAAACTATATAATTTTGAGCTTCATACTTGGGCTTCGCCTCATTAATGAGACATCTCTAATCCTCACAAAATTATTCAAATCTGCAAACCTTCAAATCTACAAAAATTGGAAGATATAAACAAAAATTACAAAAATATAAACTAAAAATAATCAATGTTTAAATACAAAGTAAAATTAGATTGTTTAGAATGTTTATGTCCTCCACTTTTAGTTATTTCTTATTTCCAGTGTTTTTATGATTTTCAAATTTACGAATTTTGGATGTTAACGGTTGCTCAATGGTCCTTTTCTTTTTCAATGTTATCGCAGTCTCTTCGGTGTCGTCATCTGAGGAAAATGATTCGCTCATGGAGGAGACTGGTGCATTCAGGGGGCGCGCAGCTCCAATTTTGGACGGGCCTGCCATATTCGTGGAGGGCCTTGCTCAACTTGTGGAGGGAGCTCTTCCACATTTGCAGGAGATGGAGAGTGATTTTCCAGGTGTTGATGGGGCTTTTATTAGACTCATGATCAGAGGCTGATTCACCCAAAATACTCTTTATTAGGCCAATACCTTCTGACGCCGTCTTGTGTTCAGGACAACTAATAGAAGAATTTTCTTTCTTCGGGTCCATACTGACAGTTGCAGAACTAATTATGGAATGGAAACACTGAGAAACGCGTGATCAAAACTGGTAGGGTCGGAGGACGTACACGTTCACTTACGAACAAATCACATCTTATTATTTACATAAAGTATAAATAAACTAGAACTAAAATTAAATACATAATCTCGCTTGACAGTGAACATATCAAATATATTAATAAATTCATTTATTATTTGTTACGTTGCAAATTACTGAGAGATTGATCTAAATAAAGCGGCGTATAGACCGTGTCAACGAAAGCCAACGAACGGCATTCGTTGGTACTCGTATGAATATCCGTCAACACTCACTCTCTCGAATCGGCCATATCCTTTGATGTTGCCGCTACGCTTCGTCTTGTCGGCGAACGCAAACGAACATTCGTTGGCATTTGCTAAACCGTTTATTCCGCGCCAACGAACACTAACGAAGGAGCTTCGTTCGCGTTCGTTGGCGCGGTCTGTAAGCAGCTTAAAAAAGTACAAAGACAGTGTGATTTTTTTAAAATAACATTTAAATAAGATGAAAATCTGTAAACGCCATTAAATAATATAATCGAATGTTTTGTTACATCCACCGCCCACTAAAATATACTCTCTTACCTTTATAGTATGTGCTTCTGTTTTAATTCCTGAATTGAAACAATATCTATTTTATGATTTTGTAATAAGTTCATAAGGCTAGTTTCAAAAAAATCATTCTCTCTGTAAGTCATAATTAATATACATATTTAAATATAATATTAACTATTAACATACTGACCAATTTGCATCATTAACCAAGAATTTAGAAAATATGTAACTTCATAAGGATAACGTAAATAAGAGATTTTAATCAATTTTGTATTCCATTTTGTGGCCCCGCTTTAGACAACAGCAAAGGGAATAGTGGTAAATATTAGTTGTTCAGCAACGTTTCTACCAAATATTTGATCTTTTTCAGGACAAATATATAGTTGCTGAACAAATAAAAACGTCATTATTTGCTCTCCTATTTCCCTCTATTCCCACTATTTCAATTTTGCACTCTAAATAAATAATGTTAGAAACAAATATAATAATAAAATTATAGGATTTATTTGATCATAATAATTACTAGCACCTTTTATTAAAAATAGAAAAAAATTCTAAAATAGCCATGGAGCATTTACTATAACTCGAAATTGCATATTCTAGTTTGAAGAAAAAAAGTCTAGGGAAAAGTTTGATATAACTAGATAGAAATATGTTTTGTAGACAAATTTAGAAGTTTTAAAATATGAGTTTTGTATTAAATTTAAGCTTGGGATGAAAAAATTCTCTGAAAAAGGCTGTGAATTCAAAATCTTATAATAAAAGTCGAAATTTGGATCATTGTTTCTTTTAGATTGAATTTAGTGAAATATTTTAAAGGTATCCATAATAAAAGCTGACCTCAAAATGTTTCTCAACAATAAGTGAAAATTGATTATAACTTATAGTTTACCAAAACTTAACCTCATATTCTGCGACCCATTTCTAGAAAGTGGTGTAGCAATTAATGGCGGTAGCCTGATTAAAAAAGCTATTAACCTACTCAATTAAACGAATTTAAATACCTTTAAATAGACAATTGATCTCAAATATTTTTCTATTTATGAACATGATGAAATGATGACATTCTTTGACAAATTATCCAAAGTTAAATTACATCTAAACATTTGTAGCAATTTTAAAATAATTACAGTTTAATTGTAATATATTTAAAACCATTAAATTATAATTAATCTCGAATCTTTGTGAAGATAACATTTAATATCGTACTTACATTCATTATTTTTTGTTTTAGAAATCATTTATATTTGGAGTTTATTTTTTATTTTAATAAACTATAATTTTATTTATAATTCAAATTTCATTTTTTATAAAATTACGAAATAAATACTTGCTCTTTTATTTATTTATTTTAATTGATCTATGACATGTCCCAACTCACATCTAAACTATAATTTAGTAAAAAATGAACATCTAAAAACTAATATATCAAGATTTAATTACTATCTATCTAAAAAACCAAAAACTAAACAAAGAAGTACTTATAGCAATAAAAATCATCTTAAAGGATGCGTGGTGTGGCGTTTTTATTAAATATTTTAATAGTATCGGTGGTAAGTGGGGGACCAGCATGGAAAGAAGTGCAAAGGGGGAGTGGCCTCAAAATTGGATCAGGTACTGGAAAAAATGTAACTTCATCCTCAGCCAGAGGCAACGGTAAGTCTGTTAGACCGAAGATTTTGAGAAAATTAAGAAAATAGTAACATTATGTTCCATTTTTATTAGTGATGACGATTGCATGAATTGCATGAAACCTAAAATCTGTATCCATCTTTTTGCATATACCTAGTGTACTTAATTCACTATTACCTCACATAATTAATCTTAAATAACTCTCCCATACTTATATCTATTAACTTCAATGTTTTTCAATTTACTACTAATTCTATAAAAACCTGAACCCTAACTAGGTGGGACATCCTCAGGTATCAAGCTAGGAGGAAGTACCAGAGGGGTCCGCACCACCACCACCATCGTCCCTGAGGAAGACCACATATTCGCTCCGACTGTTCCTAGCACTAAACCAGGAATCACTCATCTCCATATAGGGATCATGGTTCCTTACAAATCCTTCGGGACAAGAGAATACAAAAAGGCTTCTACCAGTGCTACCGCTTATGTGGCAAGAAAACTAAAACTGTTTAAGAATTATGATATACAGACACATCTGGAGATGAAAGAGATGACACCCAGTCCTACAGGTAAGAATAGTGATTAATAAACTGTATAAATACATATTTTATTCAGTGGATATGTTTTGAAAAAAGTAAAAAAATATCTTTGTATATTTTAAATTAAGATTACCAGATGGGTCTTACGTCAATATTTTTATTATTAATGGTCTGATTTGAATGGGAAAAACAGTATTAAATTAGTAATTATAGATGGATTTAAAAAAAGTAGTCAATAAGATTAATAAATAATTGACTGCTAAGACAACCTTACGTCACTTGCTTTGTTATTATTGGTCTGATTTCAAATCAAAAACTCAATTACTGGAAACATTAAAATTTTTATCTAATTCAGAAAATGTTTCTAAGCAGTCGTTCTTACAAATTAAACTCATATTCTCTTTCCTCTCCAAAGGTTTTGAATTTCTTTTAAAAGGACGGTTATGAAATTAGTATTTGGTTAGAAGAATATTTTTTTCTCCGACCAATTTGCGTTCCGGGAAAAACTATCTATACAAGATGCAATTGGTAAAAGATACATACATATAATACTGGATAAAATAAAGAACCGCTTCTCTGTCGATCTTTCAAAGGCATTCGATACTGCCTTGCATAATAATTTGTTAGATAAACTCTGGAGAATAGGAATTAGAGGAACATTGTTCAATCCCTTAAAAGTTATCTAACAGACAGCGTGCTGCGAATTAAAATGAACAACAACTAAAGTGGTGTCCCTCAAAGAAGAGTTTTGGGTATGATTCGATACCTCAGATATATACAGCGTGTCCAGAATCTCACTTCATAGAAAACAACCTACAAAATCTAGAGCTTATTTAATATCGATTTAATTCAAATCACTTTATCGAAAAATACTTCTTAAGGGAGCTAGAGCTCTTTAAAGATGAAGCTCTAACATCGGTTTAACTCAAATAACTTCAAAACGGATACCTGTTGAATGACACTATTTTATATATTTATTTCTTAAAATGTACCCAATTAAATTGTCTGAATATGATTTTTGTTTGTAGTCATAGGAGGTTCGTTTGAGTGGGGTTTGGAATACTTTTATTCATCATTTTTTTGTCTCTCAAAATGTGGCTATTTTTACATGATAATTAATAAATTTCGACATTTTTAAAAAATAGACAAAAAATTTAAATCGATTTTTGTCGAAAACAGTTCACCGAAAAAAAATTTTGTTAAATATCATGTCACAACGACGATATTTTGAGAGAGAAAAAAATTATGAAATTATGACTACATTTATTTCATTTATGTCATTTAATGGGCCAAATACAAAATATTAATATACCAAATGTTGTCACTTAATAGAAAAACCGCCATTATTAATGAGCTCTGGCTCTCTTGCGAAGCATTTTTGAACAAGGTGATTTGCATCAAATCGATATAAATTGATCTCTAGATTTTGCAGGTTTTTTCTGTGAAGTGAGTATCTGAACACCCTGTATAATGGGAAATATTTTAAAGGTAGATAGAGATAATATAACTGGTTCTAAATTACCAAACATAATGGATCTCTTGGGTTCCGTTACAGAGCTGCAGGGTGCGTTTTATGAATTATGACCAATTTTTCATTCGGTCATAACTTTTGAATTACTCAATATATTTTTTCTATTTCTGACACACACTTTATACTTCTGACGATGAATGTACTGAATTATTAAGAGATATATCTTAAGAAAAATCGAAAATATTTCAAAACAACACATATATCAAAATTTTAATAATTCTATTCTACATTTCTATAGATTGAATTGTAACAAGTTGTTGTTAAAGTGTACACTTTTTAAAACGAATGTAGAATTTTAAAGAAAAAAATGTGAAATTACTTCTTTCCTACAACTTTCCAAACTGGTTTATTTCCAATATTTATATATATTTTTTTATTATTTGTTCGTTTTAAAACATCCATTTTAAGTATTATTGCAGATCAGTACTTTAAACATAATAATAAATTAATCAATTTTCGATTACCTCGTATTTCATTATTTCAGCCTTTTCTCAGTTTTCTGTAACAAATAATAGAAAATGAATTACAAAATTTTATAATTGCCGCCACCAATTTAAATGATAAAGAAAGGTGAGACGATGAACGTTCGTAGTAATTAACAAACATTTATTAATAACTCGTTAAAGGTATCTATAACAGTTGCTCAAAGTATTCTCAATTTTTTTTGCACGTTTAATGACCAATTTACTAGATTCATATTTTCTTTAAGAGGAATGCAATGCAAACAGACAAAGCCCATCTCAAAAAAAAATATTTAACATTTGGTGTGTTATTTTAAATAATCATCCGATCGGACCATTATTGTTACCAATACTATGATTCGTGAAGATTTTTAATTTCTACAAAATATGTTACCGGATTTGCTGCAGAATGAAGACATTCGAGACTTGTATTTGCAAAATAATGATTCCTCACCACATTTTAGACTTAAAGTTTTTAGACCATAATTTTCCTAATATGAAGGTGAGGATCTCTTAACTGGCCTTCAGGATCCCCAGATTTAAGGAAGCATGCGAGGAAGTGGGAAAGAGAACCAATAAACATTTAAGAAAGTCATACAACAATGGTGGTCATTTTGAGCAGTTGTTATAAATTAATAAATGTTGCGAACCTTATCTCCTCACCTTTTTTGACTACTCAAATTGGTTATTAAATTTTGTACTTTATTTTCTATTATTCATTACTTAAAACTAATAAAGTGCTTAAATAAAATTATAGGAGGCAATCGAAAATTAATTAATACATTATTTTGTTTTAAGTACCGATAATACATAAAAGAGTTTTTATACGGGCAAACAATAATAATATGATTAATATTGGACTATTTAAATATATAAATAAACCAATCTTGAAAGTTATAATAAAAAAGTAATTTCGTATTTTTTTCTGTAAAATTTTACATTCGTTTTAAAAATATTATCATTTAAATTGGTGGAGGTACAACAACAACAACAACAAATTATTACAATGCAGTTTTTTCCCCTTCATTCAAATCTAGAATATAATTATTAAAATTTTTATAAACAGGTTGTTTTTTTGATATTTTCAATATTGTTCCTAAGAACCAATCTTAATTTTCATACATAGTAATAATTTATTATATTCTTCACCAAAAGTGCAGTCTGTATACCAAAAATTGAAAAAAATATACTCAGTGATTCAAAAGTTATGGTCGAATGAAAAAGTAGCTATAATTGATAAAATATTTTGTAACATGACTTTGGAAGCCTAGAGATCCATTATGTACGGTTATTTAGAACCATAAATGTGACCTCTTTCTGCCATTAAAATATATTCCTTTATCTATGAAACATCTTGTATATAAAAGAGCCTACCTAAGGTATGAAATTTTGATACAATTTTTTGAAGATACCACCATAATATATACGGGCGATTCGGGTTAAAAGTAAGGGAAAAACTGAGAGTGACCTTGTAAATATACACAAATGGCTTCAGATACATTATACTGAATGTATTTATTATAAACAAAAATATAATTTATACCTTTCTATGAACTATTAACATCAATAAGCAAAACATTCTACTGCAAAGATATTTAAAATATTTTAAAAAAATCTCCTTTTAGTAAAAGTTGCATATTTTACAAATAGTACAATGATTAAATAAATAGTGTTAACTTGAGTGGTCTTAATAAATTTTAGAAATGTCTATTTTTAATGCCAAACATCTGAAACTAAAGACATATCTAGTTCAAAAACACAATTTTTTGGGCTGAAGGTTATTATTTTGTATAATAATCAATTTTAAAGGTATAAATATATTAAATACGTCAAATAGAGTGTGTGACAAAATAACCAATTAGATTATAAAACAATAATTAGATTATAAAACAATTGACTACCACAAGGATTTTACGTTCTTAGCTTTATTATTATTGGTCTTATTTTTATGGATGAACATAATTTGAATTCATTCTATACCCCCTATTTTGTTTTAAGGATGTATCCAAGTAATTTATTTTTATTATTTATTATTCGTCAGAAGTAATTTGCATAAAAATTTTCGTTGAAGTAATACCTCCTGATACACTTAAAATAGTTTAGTAAAGACCAAAGAGGGAAAACCAGTTTCCAATTTGGTGACATTCTAGGCCCTCCAAATTAACAGAGTTTTGATATGGAAGGCTTCCGGAAATCGCTAGAGAATAAAATCAAAATCTCAACATACAAATTGGAGCAAGAACAAGGCGAAGGTTTGCTGATACCAAGCAGCGGATAAAAATTGATGCAATAGGAATAATTCCATGAACCAGTTGCAAGAGTCCGGTGGAAGATCTACACTTCCGAATTTGTAAGAAGAGTCTTCAAAGGATAAAGGTTAGTTGTTATTTGTACATCTATTGACATAATTCTTATTATTTATTTTGTTTGAAAGAATTTCACTGAAATCATGGCCCCTGCATCTTGTACAGAAGTCTGGCGTTTCCTGCTTAGAAATATACGAAACACCAACCACACTAAAGATCAACCCAGAATTAACTGCATTAAGAACTAAGGCTGGCACCGTCTTCATTGACATTGTCAACATCTGTTATCCTGGATCAATCATAAACTCATCAAGGTCTGAGCAAGCTACAGGTGATCATAGTTTTGCTATTGGTTGTGTGCGTGGCAAAATATTCGTTTCTTAGAAACTTCTTTCTGAAAGCTTTTTTTTGGTTCAGTAGCCAAATTTTATCAATCCTTGTCTACTCTCAAATTATCTCAGATTTACTGGCAGGAGCCAGTCAAGATAGTATAGTATAATCCTCTATTTTTTAATAATTAGGGAACATACTGATAGAATTGAAGATCTTTTGTTCTTTGCTATATTATTGGTGGAAAGTTTTAAAAAGTCTTCAAATGGATAAAGGTTGGTTTTGATTGACACATCTATTGACTTAATTCTGGCGTTTCTTGCTTTGGAATATACGAAACACCAACCACACCAAACATCATTCAAGATTTAACGGCATTGGGAACTGAGGATCGCATCATCTCCATTGACATTGTCAACATCTGTCATCCTGGATCATAAATTATTGGTTTCATTTTTCTGAAACGTTTTTTTGGTCCAGTAGCCAAATTTTATCAATCCTTGTCTACTGTCGAAATCTCAAATTTACTGGCAGGAGCCAGTCAAGACGGTTTAGTGTTCCTATATCTTCTAATAATTAAGGAACATACCTATAGAATTAAAGATCTTGCGTTCTTTGAGGTATTATTAGTGGAAAGTTTATTACCTCCTATTTAAGGTCATACCAAAATTGCTCTGCCTTGATCTGTATGGTCTTTTCTCGAATTTGGTTTTTTTTAAACGGAATTTATAAATTGATTAAATATTAACTAAAGCATAAAGCAAAGTTATACAGAGATTTCGTTAAAATTAATTATTATATTTTGTACATCTAGACGCTCACTAAATTTTCATCTTTTTGCTACATTGTGAAATTTAGAATCATCTGTCTCATCTAAACAGTTCACGAAATTAGTATATTCCATGTTTTTTTTCAGAACATTAAATTAAATGTTATTATTCCTCACATTAACAAATATTTGTGACTTCTTTTCTCCTAAGTGCTTCGTTGAAATTTTGTATTTTATTCTCGAGCGGCTTCCTGAAATCTGTCATATTTGAATTGTTTTTCTTTGGAGTGTCAGGAATGTGACCACATTGGAAATTTGTTTTTCCTATCTGGTCTTTAGTAAACTAGTTTAAGGGTTTCGGGGGTATCATTGTAACGAAAATATTTATACAAACTATTTTGAGAAATGTATCTAAAATGAAACTTATATTTTAGTGAGGGGGAAAATTATTTATTGATAAAAATTATAATTTCAGTCCAACAGATCGATGAAAATATGCAAATGTTTGTAATTGTGAGGTTTAAAACTAGTATTAATTTTGATAAAAAGTTACACAAAACATTGAAATAATATTTGAAAGTTTAACCGAATTTAAACAATGCTTTTTAGTAAATCGCACTGAAATCTACTATTTTGAATATTTTTGACTTTCAGTATTATCCAAAACATACTTTGCTTTATGTTTTAATATTTACAAGTATGTTCAGTGGATAGAGCATAAAATTTTCTGTTATTGGGTTCTAATTAATAGAGCAGAATCTACAAGTGGTTCAAAAAATTGCACAGTTTGAAACAATTAAAAAGAAGTCTGTCAATTTTAAAATTGAAGGTGTCAGCTATCTATCATTTCTACAATTTTAAATAATGTATTCTGAAATGTATTGTAAGATATATAAATTATAAAGGAATAAATGTTTTGGTTAAAATTGTTTTATTAAAACTAAAGGAAATGTTTAAAATTACAAACTAACTACAAGTTGTCGATATGTACATTTTTAAATGCTCTTTAGCGTTATTCATGTTTTAATTTCTGGCTTTTAAGCTTTAACTGTTTTTATTCGAAACTACAGAACAACCGTCATCAGAGGCGAAAAAGGGCCCTAATGAAAAAGCGACATCAAGAGAACGTCGGAGGTTGAATATAAAACATGTTCGTCTGGGGATTTACACAAAACGATAAAATTCTCGTTATTTAAATGCGAATCTCTACGGGCCGTTTTAGATACACCTTTCGCTAAGACGGATTTCTAAAGTCTAGTCACGAATAAGGGTTTTTCAAAAAGGTGTGTCAAGATTTTACAGGAAGTTAGATTAGGATTTTCGAATAAAACTGAAGCTAGTATTAGTTGTAAACGGTTTTGTTATAGTTTCAGATTGGAGATTATTTAGATGAGTTTTTTAGGAACAAACCCTTTGCTTTTAATACAGATGAAAATTGTCGTCTAATACAGTTTATATATACTTATATTCCACAATATGCATGTTCTACATATATTCTCATAAAGTATAAAATGAAATATCCTTTCGTGTTTTGAATACAAAACTTTAGCGTAATGCATCCCCTTGTCACAACCACCCAATGTCTATTTACTTGATTTATGGTGTGTTGCTGTGTTTGGAATTTTTCAGAGAGAAGACCATACTAGAATTAGAATAATAAAACTTGACAAAATCTAATAAAACGGCAACGTAGTAGTTGCATTTTTAACTTAAACCCCAACGTTTTTAACTTCATAAAGAATTGAGTAGATAAGTCTTCCGTGTGCTGCATCAAAAACAGGCAGAAGGGGTAGAAATAGATAAATATAAGAATGTCGAAAAGTACTTTGTCACTAAGGACGTTACGGTGACAAAATATTTTCGAATTTTTTTTCAGTATGCCTCCAAGAGCTTCATTTTAAGCAAGTGTTTCAACTAATAGGAAAGTGTGATATACAAAACTTATATTTCCTTAAATAGAATACTCCAGATATATTAGAAAATTATTGGAACATCCAATAAGGACAAGCACTAATAAAGTCTCCTTTATTTTGAGAGAAATCTCTTTCGAATCGGAAATTTAAAACAATTTCTTCATCCGTAAAACTGTCCGAACTAGAAATAGCTTTTGGTTGTTCTACCTCGTCTCTATCAATTAAAATATGATCCATAATTATGATTTCAATGTCATCATCATCAGCATCTCCTAATAACGCAACTTCTGACATTTCTTCCTTTTTTGCAAAAATATACAGGGTGTCCCTTTTAAATGAAAAAAGTTGAGGGTATTTCCGGTTAAACCGGAAGTATATTATTAACAAAAAAATGTACATCAGATGCATTTTACCCCGTTGCACTTACCTACAAAATTTCATAAATATCGTCCTTTTCGTTTTAAAGATATTTACTTCGTTTCATATTTTATCCCAACCTTGTATATTCTTAATTAATATTAGATTTAAAATTAAATTCTTATTTTTGTATGTGTTCTTAAATCTTGTAAATATCTTGACAAACTTTAGTTGGTTAAATTAATTTAAAATGGAACTGCTTTTAGTATTTCACTAACTAAATGTCTTATGTTTTGGAAAAAATCATATTATTTCAGTTTCATTTGAAACCGTTGTTAATATGAATAAATCTCGTTTTTTCCAACTAAAATATGTCAAGCTTATTGAATTATATGTTTTAGTTAATTATATCTCTTGGTAAAATTATTCCAGTTTGTTTTATTTTTCATATTTATGAAATCAAAGTTAAATTAATACGTATATTTTTAAAAAAGCAAGTATGCTCTTAATCCTTTATAAAATTGGTAATTCAGTAAAATAAATCGAAGTAAAATATTCTCAATAAACGTTAAAGGCGTTTGCCTATAATATTTGTTGGTCATTATCATATATGAATATGGAATGATCATTTACAATAAATACATTTTTTCTTAAGTAAATAGGGCATTAAATTAATAAATGTCGGGAAGATTTTACATGATAAAACAAATCACCAGTATAATTAAGCTTTATAAAAACAATGTCAAAATGTAAGAAAACATTTAAAATATTCTGTAAAACTCGGTAAGACAAAAAAACCCATTCTTTGGGAGAACAGAATTGTTCTAAAGTGTTTTGGAAGAGTTCATCAACAGAAAAAGATGTTGGAAGCAATACATGGTAAGCCAAAGAGTGAAGAAGAATTAATGGAAATAAAGAATGTTGAGAATGAAGACGTGTGGAAAAAACCTGGCCCTAGTAAAAGTGCTAACAAAGTTAAAATTAAATAAGTTGATGAGGTAAAAACCAAAAATCAATTTGATACACTAGTCTTATATAAAGAAAATGATAAAATAACTAGAATGGAGAAATATGATGAAAAATTAGGAACAAAGTATTATACTTATACAGACACATCTGATTGTGCTAAAGGCTATACCAAATGTGGATACAGATTCTTCAAAAAAGCAATTAGAAGAATGAAAGGTAAAGATCCGAATGTTAAAAGTTATAGTTATCTTGTAACAGTCAAAAAAGATGTGGACACAAAATAAGTAATGTAAAAGTAAAATGGGAGCAATATCGAATGAAGAACAGGGCAACTCAACGCTACAATTGTCAGATTTGGGCAGTCTCAAATCAATTGTAACATGAGTCCCAACTGTGTAAAATGTGCAGAAGACCATAACACAAAAAATGTCAGCTAGTTAAATCCAAAACAAGCCAAACAAAATACCGTGAGACAAAGGCTCTCGTACAGCCAAATCACGAACAATAACTTAAATACAAATATACAAAATCAATCTTTAAACCAACAAAATTATGAAAGACAAAAAAAAATACAAGAATTAACTAAAGAAATAAACCAACTTGTGGATTTGAATAAAATGATTAACATATTAATGAAAGAAGAATTAAACCAAGCTAAAAGCTTTATGGAAAATAATAGGTATAAAAGCCAAACTCTTATTATTATTATTATTATTATTATTATTATTATTATTATTATTATTATTATTATTATTATTATTATTATTATTATTATTATTATTATTATTATTATTATTATTATTATTATTATTATTATTATTATTATTATTATTATTATTATTATTATTATTATTATTATTATTATTATTATTATTATTATTATTATTATTATTATTATTATTATTATTATTATTTAGTAACACTCAAAATAGCCCCAAGTTAAAAGGTTAGTTAAAAGAAATTAAAACCAATTTTTCAATAAATCAGAATTAATTAGTTTAAATATCGTGGTAATCAGACAAATTTGTATCATCAATGTTAAAATTAGAATTCAAATTTTTTTTTATAATGCTATATGAATGTACTTCCACATGTAAGTTACATATTTTAGACAATTTTGCATGTTAAATTAGAATAAGAAGTGAATTATAATATTGAAAAATGTCGAAATATTGCAATATATTTTGTCAGATTAATAATAGTAAAGTTATATTGAAACAGAATAAAAGTACATAAAAATGTCTTGGAAGAAGTTTCAATCATTAGCAAAATTCCTTATTAAAATATATTGTAAATAAAAATTGTGTGTTCCAGTTTAAAGAAAAAAGAATAATAGCTTTATATATATTATATGGAAGGTAAAAATATGAAATTCCTGGAAAAATCAAATATGACTTTTTTTATAAATATGAAAGTTTCAAATATTATGTTTTTGCTCCCTCATTTCCTCTCGTAATATTGTGGGTTGGTTTAATTTGTTTCTTTAGATAACAAGAAAAGAAATGGAATCTTTTCTGGACCAATTACATGGAATATTCTTGATAAGACTGTAGGAGGGGACTTGGGTTACGCCATATCTGACAGAACGAAAGAAAAATGTAAATAATATTATAACATGCACAAAATTACATCTAATTAAATTTGAAATATTTATACATTGTATTATTATAGTTCCTAAAATTATTCAAACTAAAATTTTCAACAAACTTGAGTAGACATTTCTTATGATTTAAAATATGAACTTCAAGGCATGTACGCTTTATTTTTAATTTGTACAAATATACAAAAAAAAAAGGTATAATAAAATGTGATAAGATGGGATGAAGAAAAAAGCACCATTATTTTCTTCGACAATTCCGACAAAAAGAATCCAAATAGAAAGAAATATTTCTTAAATATTTAAAAAATATATTTGCTAAATATTTGTAGCAATCGATTTTTAAATATTCATTAAATAATTTTTGCATATATTGGTTAAATATTTGATTAATATATGTATGTACTATTGTATTTTTATTTTTTTTTCTTTATGTTACCAGAATTGATTAATAGATATTAAAATGTTTCTAAAAAATGTCACTATTTAAATATCGATTTTTATATCAGAAATCTTAAATATTGATATTTTACATCATATCTCGACTTTTTAAAGTCAATAATTCAATTAATTTCGACTTTAAACCTAACATGTTAAGAAATCTTGACTTTAAATCAGATATATTAAAAAAATCTGTCTCTTTTAAAATCGAAATTTTAAAGAATCTCGATTAAAGTCCAAATTTGAATAAGCCTTTTAAAGGAAACACATTGAAAAAAAAACATTTTCCTTTAATATCTCAATTATGAAGTAGAGATTTTCATAAATCTCCATTTTAAAGTCGAGATTTGAATGAATCTCGATTTTCAATTAAAAATATTATATAATAGGTCCTTTAATCTCACAGTCTAGTTTTATTTTTATTTACCGGTTTCGTGTCAAAATGAGCCACATCTTCGGGTTCAAATCACAAAATTCTGTAATTAAAAACAAATAGTTTGATGTAAGATAAATGTAAATAAATTGTATATATGATTTGTAGGTAAGGGTTGTCTTTGTGTAGAATATGTAGGTTTTATTTTTATTTTTAGAATGTTTTTTATTTTTTATTTTTTTAGTCAATAGTAGTTATTTTTAGTGTTTTAGATTTAGTATCTTAGTTTTTAAATATAGTATTCCTTAGTTTAGTAGAAAAATAAGATAAAAAACTGACCAATGTAAAATAGTCCAATAGACTATTATATATGTTCTAGCAAACTATTTGGCTGTAAATCAAAATTAAACACATGCGGAAAAGGTGAAATTGACTAGCATTACATGATTTCGAGAAGTCACAAAAACAAACACAAACATATTAAAAACTTGAAATAAAATGAAGAAATCTAAAACATGCTAAAGAACTATCTTTGTAAAATATATTTTATGATTTAACAAAACGTAGTACATTTTTGCGCGAATGTTGAGGACAGAAACAACATCATCTAATGGACATTCTCAGTAGTACTTAAATATAAATAATATAGATAACTTTAATATTCACAACTGAAAGAAAATGTGTTACATTTTTCTACGAAACCAGTAGTTCTTTCTATGATAAATAAAACTTATGGACTGTGGCAACACCCACTTATTTAAGAAATATTTAAAAATAATTGTTTTTCTTTAAGACCTCGATTTTAAGACGATATTTCAATGATTCCCGATTTTAAAGTATCACATTTCTTTTTCTTCAAGATCTTTACTTTGATATCGAGATTAAGATTAAATCTCGACTTAAAAGAGAGAAATTTTATTATATTTCCGATTTAAATCTTCTAGATGAGGTGAAAAAAAATTGAAAAACCAAAAAATTGAAGGATATTAAATTTGTTGCATTTTAATACAATTAATAATAATAATTATAATAGGTTTTGGCTTTTATACCTATTAATTTTCCTGAGTTAAATTTCTCTTTTATAGTTTTATTTTTCTATTTGTACCGGGAACCACCAGATTATTATTATTTCTATTTGTTTTTTGTATTTTTACGGCATTAGTTGGGTTTTACCTTAATTTTGATTGGTTTAATTCGATCGAACAGATCAAACTTTGTAATTTTCTAATTTTCAAATTATTTTCTTTTAATTTAAAACTTAATTTTCGTGATACATCTCATCGCATTTTAAAAATATTGTCGCTTTACTTAAAGCTTTGAGCTTGGTTTAAGTCTTCTTTCATTAAACTTAATAGTTTAATCATTTTATCCAAATTTACCAGTTGGTTTATTTCTTTGGTCAGATCTTGAACTTCTTTAATTTTTCTTTCGTAATTATTTTGGTTTATAGATTGGTTTTCTGCATTTATACTTAAATTATTTTTAGTGATTTGGCTATACGAGAACCCTTGTCTCACCGTATTTCTTTCGAATTTTCTCTGATTTTTAACTTCTCCTTTTTCCTAACCTTCTGTTCTTATTCCTTTTCTCCTTTATTTTTTGCAAGTATTTTTTATAGACTGGGCACATTTTATAATTTGCATTGTGGTTACCTTGGCAGTTACAACATTTTGTATGGCTTGTTTCCATTTTTACTAACTGGCATTCTTTTGTGTTATGGTCTTCTCCACATTTTACACCGTTGGGACTCATGCTACAATTGACTTTAAAATGCTCTGGCAATTGAAGTATTGAGTTGCTCTCTTCTTCCTTTTGTACTGCTCCCATTTAACTTTTACGTTGCTTATTTCTCTAATTTTATATAACAATTTTATGTCCGTATCTCTTTTGACTGTAACAAAATAACTATAACTTTTAGCATTCGGGTCTTTACCTTTCATTGGTGTTACGCTCTCTATTTTTATATTTTTCCCCTCTTCTAATTGATTTTTTAAAGAATCTGTGTCCACATTTGGAACAGCCTTTAGTACAATTCTTTTTAATTTATCAGTTTTGTCAGTATAATATAGTGTTTTACTCCTCTTTTATCCATATAATTATATTATCAAATCTCTCTGTTCCTTGTTTTATTTCTATTAAATTGGTTTTTTCCAATCGTCATCGCTCTCGCTATTCTTTATTTCCATCATTTCTTGCTCAAGTTTTTGGCTCTTCCCACATATTTTTCGCACACAAACTTCCAAAACACTACAGAACACTACTGCTCCCCAAAAATTGAGATTTTTCATTTATTCTTTTCAAAATATTTATAAAATATAAGCTCTTTAATATTTTCTAGACGTAAAAAAACAAATATTTATTATATATTATTTAGCACATATTTTCAAAGATATAAGCAATAGTCACTATTTAATAAACATATAATATATTTCTTATATAAAGAAAATATTTTGCGCTATCAGGGGAACTAAAATCTATTACTGAACTTGTTTTCAATTAATCCACCCTGAGAACAAATCTATAACTTTATTATATTTCGTTTAATTCATTTCTTGGCGCTCGTTTTATTTTTTTATTTAATTAATAAATCATAATTTGTTCTTAGATTGAATTTTATCGATTACATTTTTTTAATTTTTTTTAAACACAAAGTTTACGTTGTCTAATGAACGTGGTTTTCTATATTTAAAATATTTTGAGTAAATAGCCTTGCAAAACCTCAAAAAACTTTAGTTACTTTTAAACAGTTTTCCAACTCTACCCTAACAACCCACATTTTACTAATAAAACTATCTTTGGATTTTCTCCGTGGAACAGAGAAAAGTCCTGAAAAATCACTCGAAATTGGCAGACATTCTAGAACAACTTTATGTAATGAAGTTACATAAACTTACGTCAGAACCGGTATATTTCATTTTCTATTTTTTTATTGGTTTGGTTGGCAGGCTCTCAACGATGCGATAAATTTTAGAGAAAATAACTAAAAATGAAAACGAACGCGGCTCGTTATTTTCATTTTATAAAGCTTCTGTTTTCATTTTACAGAAACTCAGAATATACCTTGTAACGCTAACCAGGTTAAAATTAAAATAATTTATGATAGTTAGATAATGGATAAGGTACATTGGAAAGTTTTAATATGATAATATACCTTGGTCTGGCAGGAAGAGATTATAATACAATATTCAACTTTGCAATTTTCCGGAAAAACCATGATTTTATTTCAAATCTAAAAAGGTAATTAAAGAAAAAACATTACCATTTTTACGAAGTAATTAAATTATAACTCACACACGGATTATTACTACTTACTTTCATATTTATCAATAAGCGATGTGGACTGTACGATGTTCAAAATGGAAGAGAGAGAGAGAGTCAAATTTTTTTTAGTTTTAGGAAGTCTTTTTTTAAATTAATTTTAATACAAAATTAATTTTTAAGTGCTCTGGATTTTTATATAAAACATGTTTGTATTGTAAAATTTTCTAAAGTTAAAACACTTGAACATCTTTAAAATGGCATTTAAGGGTTCATTCTAAAAGTTTGGTTATACTGTACTCATAATATCTTCAAATTAAATCTATCAGTGGTTTTAACTGACATTTATTGACGCTCCTGCTCATTAATTTTAATATTTTTAAGCATTAAAAGCTTTTTATTTACTTCGCATTAACCCAGTGTAATGAATCAATCAGATATTTATTAGAACAACCACATTACATAATCTTTTAGTATAATTTAAGACAGGAACTGGTTATTATTGTTCATTATATTTTTTTCATAATGCCCAAATAAAAAGTCTTGCCTTTTGAATGACCTGGTGCATTTCCAAAAATAAAAAATATAAAGAACATTTTAAAGAATCGAAATAGATTCAGGTGCCCATCAGACTATGCTTTTGTAGTACTAGGAATACTCAAAATAAAAAAATGGATATTTTTTAAAACGTAATCCAGATTCAGACTCTCTTAATTAATATGGGAAAAAGTTTAATTTTCAAAAAAATATTGAGGTGTACATTCTTTTTACAACAGATTTTCTAGTCAATACTATTAGAAAAATATAATATATTCTCTATGCCGCACGACAACGAAGCTGTAAATAGTCTCTCCTGCTATTAAAACTAGTAATAATAATGAAAATAAAAGATCTTTATTAGTCCAGTCTGATAATCCGGGATTAAATTCTGCTTTCAAATAACGGCCACAATCTCTTTAATAATAAGTTTTCAAATAAGTTTGAAACAACTAGCAGAAAGGAATGGGTCGATAAGATTTAACATAGTGAAGCGGATTTTCTGGTTTCACAAACATAATAACCTTCCCTGATCTTTACTGAGAAGGATGAACAGAAGTAATAGATCTTTTAATCTTACCTGTTGAGAAGTTCTGTACGTATTAGTTTTTTTTCTTTGAGTATCTGAATGGCTCTTTTTTGATTACCCTAAAAATAAAGATTCTTCCCTTTAGTGAACTTTACCTAGAGAGAGTCTATAGTTAAAAGAAACGCTTACGAAAAGCAATAATAATTTAATAAAAATGTAGAAAAATTATCATCAACATATAATAGAGAAATATATAAATGTTTATAAAACAATGAATGAAATAAATCAAATTGTCAATCTTGACAAGATGCTAAAAATTTTAAAATTAATGCGAGATGAATTAAAAAACACAAAAAACTACATAGAACAAATGCAAATAATATTGAAATACGAGGAAATTTATAATCAAAAATAGAAAGTATAATATTAAAAGAGAAATTATAGAGAAAAAATAAGGAGAATTGATCAAGGAATAGAAATATTTTAAACACTAATTAAGGAATACCTAGCTAACGCCGTAAAAATAATATATATAATAATAACTAAAGTAATCTGGTGGTCAACGGAACAGATATTAAATTTAATTAAATTAAAATGAAACATATTAAGAAGATAAGAGATAAAAAGGCCAAACTTTATTATTATTATTATTATTATACTGTGTCTTGCTTTGCTACTTCTTTCCATCTTTTCCTATCTTTAGCTACTTCACACCAGTTTTTCACTTCTAGTTTCTTTTATACTTGACTAACCATCTTTCTACTATTACTATTACATGGTTCATCTATTTTGTTAAATTCCTATCGATACATTTAACCAATATATTGTATGCTACAATAAGTAAAGCTATTCTTTTGTAGTTTGTACATTTAGTATTTTCTCCATTTTTATGCAGTGGTTTTAATAGTGTTTCATTCCAGACTTGTGGCATTGTCTCTTCTTTCCATATTTGTTTAGTTCGCTGATACAGTTCTTTTACATTCTAGAATTAGAAATATTGTGTCTTTATATAAAAAGCTTCTGGGGTACAGTACGACAAACCAGGATGACGTAATCCATTTGAAAGATTAATATTAAAATATTATATCTCGAAAATTTATAAAAAATAATAAAAAATAGTTTTTTTAATTTTGTTTTTAAAACCGAAGATGGAGTTTTCATTCACATTTCATTACACCCAGACTATAGATAGTTAGATATAAGTTCTGCTCGACTGCCAGTACTCTTCTGCTAATTGCAAAGTAATTAGAGCATTGCCCTTTGGTTCATCACTTTGCATCGAGAAGCGACAATTATATTCATAAATTACTAGAATGGTCGGACATATTCGCTTCAAAGTGGTTTCTAATTATAGTGAGCTCGTTTTTAAATAGAAGCGCTGATCTGTGAGTTGATAAAGTTTTTGCTTCATAAATATTAATGAATTTCAGCTTGTAACGAAGCTTTTTCAAAGAGATCTTATTAGAAGGTATCTTTTGAAACTAAAAATAGTTCCAGTAATATGGTTGTTAACTTTGGCCAGACAAGGTCAATATTGGAAAGTAATAAAATTAATTTGTCTGCTTTTTATTAATATTTTAACGGAATTTCAATAACATCTGATGAAGTTTTAGAAATATTCGATTGGATTTTAAATTATAACAAAATTTATAACCAATTTATAATCTTCTTCAAAAGCTGATTGTTTTCGAAGGAAGTTTACAAGCCCAGATATACGAAATTAAAAGCAATTTGTTTCTAAATCGTAATTAGTAAGTTTATATGACATGTTCTAATTTCAATAATTAGTGTTTAATTAAACTTAGATATGAAGTCCAGCATCATATGTGGTTATTAATTTCAAATTGACATAACATAAGGAACATGCGTCTATAAAATTCAGGATTTTTCAGTCAATTTAATTAAGAATGGATATTATACATTCCAGATTAAAGAATAAAGCATAGATATTTATTTGAAAAAATTTATAAAAGAGCTGGTAGAGTTTCGACTCTCTCTTCCATTTTGAACATCGTACAGTTCAAATAATTTCTTGTTGAAAACCCAGCCTTTTAGATTAATGATTATTGTTTGGTAGACGCTTGCTGTCAAATTTAATTGAATTTTAATTTACAAAGAGTTTAATTTTTAAGACCGTTGTTTGTAAATAGAAATAAGCTTATATTAAAACAATTTGAAGTCAACTTAAACACTGAACTCATTCTGGGATTTATTTGTTTATTTACGAATTATTTGTTTATACAGGGTGTTTCATAGATAAAGGAAAATATTTTAGAGGCAGATAGAGGTCTTATAGCTAGTTCTAAATAAGCATAGATAATGGGTTTCTTTATATATTTGTTTATATTTTTTTAATTTTGGTGTTCAATTTAAATTTGATTCAACTAATTTTATTTCGAATTTTCATTTTAACTACAAAAACCCAAAATATTATCTAAAAATTAACCTTTCTAATTTAATCACAGTTGGCTCCACAAACTTGGCTCGCTCTAAAAACTCCCTTTTTGAATATATATTTAAATATGTAATATATTTCAATCTAGTAGCAGATTTTATTTAGTGCCTAAAGCAAAACATCCCGACGAATTAAAAAACACTTTAATTCTCTGCAAAGGTGATCATATTAACATATTAAAAAAGTACTATAAATAACCGACTCTTTGAGATCTCGGCGGCTCAAAATTTCTGTCGTGTTTAATCCCTTCATAAATTACCCGTAATTAAAATAGTTTGCGGCAGCTGTGACATCACAAATCGAAGTTGGTTGAGTAATAAAGTTCGATAGCGGTTCAGAGCAAAGGTAAAACTTCTAAATTGACTCGATAAGCTAACAGTGTGTCAATCTGCAGTTAGGTGAACGGTTTTGGATCAATTTATTGTTAGTTCGATCAGTAAATCGTACATAAATAACTATGAAAATGCACTGGTTGTTTCTTTAACAAACCGTGGTGTGCTTTGTGTCTCTAATTGTTAGAAAACGTGCTTGGGCAAATGGATAATTGAAATTTTTTTATGAAGTTGCGGAGTGATCGTAAATTATACAAGTCGACGGTTAACGTGTTCTTGACTGGGAAAGTACACAAACGAGAATGGAAATAAAGGAAAGGGCTCTTTTTCTTTATAATACACGTGCAGAAGGTAATTTGGAAGGCGGCAACAATACACTTGCTGTTTTCTTTTCAATTCACTTTCCGTGGCTACATTTTTTTGTTGCCGACTTTTTATGATTTTTTCCTGGCATACAATGTTTACAAATTGAAATTATTTCTTAATTATTTTTCTTGAAAATTATACAATTTTTAATTATATAAATTATTCACTATATTTGATTATATTTACTTTGCAGTGTCTTCATCCTATTGTTGCTTTACAAACGAATATACTCATATATGAGAGGCAGTTCAGTATAAATCGAACATCCTCTATAAAACGTATTCATTGTAAAAGTTGACAAAACTGTTGTTATTACCGAACCATCTCTGGGGTAGAAGAAATGTATAGTCACAACTTACAGGTAAATACAGTTATCTGCTTATTTCTCTATAGGTGAGGGTAGTAAAAAGAGGGTTCATCTAACATTAGAAATAGAGGCAAGCAAAGAGGAGCAGGTAGGGGTGGCTATTTGGTCGTTGAGGGTGCTAGAACACCCAAAATTCATCTTCACATGTCTGTTGAACATGGCAAAATGATTTTGGTAAAGTCGTGATGATCTTTTTCTTCAATTTTCGACTTCTTCGAAGGTGGATCCATAATAAATGCGAAGCGGTATGAAGACACTTTGCAGAAACTGAGATGCGACATAAAGTCAAAACGCCCTAGAATCTTTCCCATTGTGATTTTCACATTTTTGGCGACCTGGAGAAAGACATTCGTGGACATCAGTTTCATTTGGACGAGGAAGTGACGTTGTGGATCCGTCAGCGATCTAGATCTTTTTATAAAACTCAATTGATCGTCTTGTCTTTCAGTGATATAACAGATTGTCATCCGTGATCACTACCACCTCTTAAAAAAAGATTTAGTACTTTAACACCACCACCATGTCAAGCCCTCTCCTGTTTTCAATAATTGTGTGAGGAGACAATAAGAAGCAATAAATACACTAACGTTAACAATTTGTTGTAATAATCAAATTAGTCGAATAAACAAGGCACACTACAATACAATGAATATTGATAAATAATAAAAGGGGCTGTTACCATAGTACAACTTCGCCCCATACGGTTTGGGACAGCCGTTTTCCTCAATTTAATCGTATTTTGGTGTTCTTGAATAAGAACCTCACGTAGTTCATGCGTAAAGTATAACGCTTTCTTAAGAATGAAAAACAATATTTACTATACGAAACTATTATTAAATATAAATAAATCCATTACTGAACCATCAGTTAATTTAGAAAAAAATATCTATTGCTTTCTCGTAAGTGACAATATTAATATTTTTGGCAATTACTTTTGAATAAAAATCATTCCATTGTCACTTTTTACCCTGTGTTCGGTTTTTATTTATCTGCCTTTTATACATTATAATTAGTCTATGATAAAATATTTGTAATTCATGTTTTAAATGATATTTCTTCCATTCAATGTTCTTGTATTAGTATCTTCCTTTGCACAAGAACGTTTTTTTACAGACAAATTTAAAGTTTATTCGTTATCGTTGTTGGTACCGCTAATACTATATTATATGATTACCATATTAGATGTTTTGAAACAAACATTTCAAACAAGGACAATGTAGATCGAATATGACTCACAACACAACTCGATGGACTTTCGAAGAATATATTATAAAGAAAAACATACACAGACAAATTATTCAAAACCTCAAAAAATAACTTACATTTGACATAACGTTATACGAGGGTAATTCGGAAAGTTTCCTCCTTATAGCGCTGTAAACAGAAACACATTTTTTGTTTACTTCCGAAAGTTACAGGTTTCCTGTATTTTTTAACAAAGTCACCATGTAAATTCAAGCACTAATCTTATTATTTTACCAACATGTAAATTTCTTTTGCATGAAACTCAGCTGCCTATGAATTCAACCAACCTTTGAAGCTCCTTATCGTCAACGAAATGCTGTGCTCAAGCCATTTTTTATGCGAATCTGCAGATAATCTGAAGTATCCAAGTTCAGGAAATAGCTAACAAAGGCGGAGAAAGATTAAGCGATAGAATTAATAATATTTATTCAAAAAGAAAATGTATTTTTTAGCAATAAAATAATTTTACTAAAATGTTTATCGGTATTAAAAATTTTATTACTTGGAGCAATTGACCTTTATTGCCATGTAAGAAGTCACACAAAGGATATGAAAATTAAGTTTTGACTGTGGAAAACTAGAACGTGCTTTTTGTGTATTCACTGAGTCACCCACCCCATCCTGAATATTAACACGAAGCAAAGTATAGTAATATATAGATTACATTAGGATTTATTAAATAATGTGTATGTACAGGTTGTCCCAAATTGATATATTTTGTAGGGTATTTCGAAAACAAAAAGAGAGTAGTCAGGATGTTATTACTTATTATTTTTGTTAAACAGACTATCGCCAAATCAAATCTCCAATAGATTGTATACAGGTCGATTTTTAAAATTCATAGAAATTTATTATAAAAAATATTGAAAATAATTAGAGAAACTTTTTACAGATAAACAAAAAATGCATACTATTTTTTTATGGGTTCCCTTAGGGAAATATATGATAAACTTGATTGTTTTTAATGGATCACCTTGTATATTTTGGCTTTTTCGTTTCCATTTTTAATTTGCTTTAACTTAACATAGCATGTAATTATATTTTTCATCACTGATATTTTTTTACAATTACACTTTTAAAACAGAATACTTAGTTATCTATCATTACATTTTATTTAAAAAGAAGAGAGGAGAATTTTCAAAAGCTCGGTACAAATTTACAGGAGTATGGATGTTTTGTGATACCACAGCGTAAATATGAAAAAAGTAATGAAGCGAGTGAAGTAAATACGCTTTATTACAGCTTATCATAAAACTTCTTTACGTGAAATGGAGAAGGAAATACGTATTCCACAAACCAATGCAGGAAGAATTTTAAAAAAGCATAAATTTTGAAGTTATCAAATATCGTTGAAGCAAAAATTATACCCAAACGATTATTTGAGAGGAATACAGTTTGTAGGGTGGTATTAGGAGCAATGTTATAAAAATCTAAACTTTTATAAACATCTACTATTTACTGACGAAGCTCGTGTAACAAGTGCAGGAATATTTAACAGACACAATGAACTCCATTGGAATGATACGAATCCTCACATAGTTGAAGGAACAAGAAGGCAGATTTGGATTTAACATTAGTTCCGTTAAAAATAATAAATTCGTTTATAAAATATTTGATGATACACTAACCGGAGCTGGATACATACATATTTTAGACACAAATTTATCTGGATTGTTGGAAGGCAAATTATTGACTGAGAGAAACACATTTTGGTTCCAATAAGATGGGGCTTACGCTTACAATGCCATAATCCTTGCAGAATATTTAAACAAACAATTTTCTGATCACTGGATTGGAGCCAGTTAGATGATCTCCTTGTTCACCCAAAGTAAACCCTTTTTAAATAGGGACTTTTAAAAAATAACATTTTCAAGGCTAACTGTTGAAATAGAAAAGAGTTATTACAAATTGTCCCGAAACATTTAGAAAAATAAATCCAAGGATCGGTGAGAAAAAGGTGTCTCTTATTATTATAAGAAAATGAAGGATATTTTGAACATTGCTATAATTTTCACAAATAAATTACTGTTGGGAAGATTGTGTCGATTTGTTTTTTTTGCGGTTTAGGATGTTATTATTAGTGTCACAGTTATTGCTATTATTTTTGGTAATTAAAACTGGCTATTTTCCAAATAAAATGTTTCAATTATTCAATAAATATTCTAATTGCTAAAATATTTTGTAATTTTTGTATGAAACGGCTACGAATCTACAGGCATACATACGTTTTTGATACTAAATAACAATTTTAATGAATATTTTGGTCTCCATTACAATTCGAGTATATATATATATTACTCTTTACTCCAAATAATATTTTTTAATATTCTCTGTATTTCAGCCAATGTTTTAAAAGTTTTATACTTGATTATGCATTTACAAGTCATGCAGAGCTTTTTAACAAGAATATTTTTTTGTGAAATGGAAGAGAAACTTTTTTTCAATTTCTATGAATTGTTTTGGGACACACTGTATAACATGTTGTATTCGGTGAAAGCAGGCTAAAAATACAGTTTATATATTTTTTATCTAATGGAACCCCCTAAAAAATATTGCGGACATCACTGAACTATACTTCTAAAAAGTTCTCTAATATTTTTCAATATTTTCTTAATACGATTTATACAACAATTTTCATTCATTTTCGAGAATCGCCCTGTATTTTGAAAACGAAACAATCTATTGAAGATCTGATTTGATAACCTTCTGTTTAACAAAAAATAGATAATAACATGAGTGGAACAAAAGACTAGAAATTTGTGAGAAGCCTATTTTGGGATACGGAGATTCCAGATTTGACATTTGCAATGTTGCTAGATTTGCCGGTTCTCAGATATTATTAGTCACTTTGGTTTTTTAAATACATCACTCTGTATATTCAGTAATTTTTTGAATCTCCTCTTCAACACGAGTTCAACCATATGTAACACTTATGATTTTATGTAGTCTAGAAGATTTTAAATAAATAAAACATAAATCTGGCAACGCCTAATTCAATAAATTTTTTAATACTAACTATTTTCAACTACATTAAAAAGTAACAATTGAAAGATTACAACATTTTAAAATAATGATTACTTAATCAAGTGTTCAAAATGTGCTCCATTTGTGAGTTGACAGTACCATAATCGATGCTAGAATGCGTCTATCGCATTTCTCCATGATTGTCTAGAAATTAATCGAGATTATATTTACATAAAATACTACTTGGGCAAGCAATTTGCGAGATAATTGGCCGTTTCCAGAATTTTGGTCCACTCTGTATAAATATATCAATTTGGGAGATTCTGTAGATATGTTTTTTAAATAAATCATAATGTACTCTTTTTCGAGAATCTCCCTGTATTTTGAAAACGAAACAAATTGAAGATATGATCTCTTCTTTTCGAGATACCCTGCAAAATATATCAATTTGGAACACCCTGTACATCTACACGTTTAATTTCCATTATCATTCTGAACTTTTCTTCTTTACTTGTGGAATTTTGATCCTTAACTCCTGCAAACAGTCCACGAAATTATTCCAGTAATGCATTTTTTCTGGAGCATTAGATTTATTGTTAGTATTAATTCTCATATAGGATTTTTAATACAAATCCCGTTGCACGTCATATATCAATTATGAGATCACGACCCTGCAGTGTTGTCGGCTTGTCTAAATTGTCGAGGAATGTAGGAAGTTTCAAAAATGAAAGGTTAGGTTATGTTGTTTAGCTTTATTATTATGAAAAATTAATTTATTGAAGCGTATAAGTTAACTAAGTAGCAAAGCAAAAAAATAAAGACAATATTATAAAATTAGCGAAAACGTGGTGAAAACACACAACTGGTTGACGGCCGGACGTCAGAAATCGTTGAAATATTTCAATCTAAATACTCGACAACGTCGCATCAAGGCATGCCAATCGCTACAATGTCATTTCTTCATCATAAATACGAGTCTCATGGGCGTAGAAAATTTCAAAATTATTTAATGTAAATTATGGTTTTTTGAGTACTAAACATATAATAATGATTTATAAACTTTATATTATAAAGAATAAGACGTATATAAGCCAATATAATTGAAATAATTCTAAAATTATCAAAATAATTACGATTACTTTTTCGGTTTTTTAGTACTGTGACTACGTTCATGAGTCCTCGTGAATTTTCGTGATGTTTCGTATGATTTATCTTAGTTAGGGAAATTGTAATTAGTTGGCAGTACTATGACGAAAGAGGTACGTCACTCCTGACGTGCAACGGTATTTGTACTAAAAATCCTATAGGAACCTTTTTCAAAATGTTTCTTTGAAATTTTGAATTTATTGTGGTATTAAACCTTCCACATTTGAATTACATTTTTTAGGATATCAAATTGGAAGTTTCAGTCTGTTAAGTAAAATATTTGAAGGTTGTTTGGGGAGCCATTATAATGAACATTTTTATACAATCTATAAAAAGGGAAAAGGTAAATTAACAAAAATTGGATTAACTTTATGATTAGAGTACAGTGCTCTATCACTAAACCACCCAACCCTCAAATATTAACATATAAAATGAAATAGAATGTACAGATTTTATTATTTATTACAAGACATAAGTAACTACATATATATGTATAATTACAATCACAAATTTAATTTAATGTATTAGATTTTGCTTTCGCCTCAACTTCTTATTCTATAAGTGTAGATTTCATCCAGTTCCCACTATATTTCAGATTTAAGTCCAGTGTTCCATCCATCCTTTTGTAAATATTAACTAACACTTACAGTAAAGTAAGTTCGGATAATACTGGATGTCAATAATAATTGCAAATAAATAGATTTCATTATAATTGCTACATTCATAAACTGAGCATTCAAACAGTCCATCAAATGTTTACAATGTTTTATTCAAAACTATACATTTCTACTGATTTCAAACCCTATATCAACAACCATTTCTTTCAAATTTGATCGAACTGTTTGGCTGCAATTATGAAAACCTTAACCTAATTTCCTCTGGGGAATATTACTCCCAGATGGAACCATTTTTGAGATATTTCTGAAATTAGTTTATGAAAAAATTATCGTCAGAACGATACTCGTGGCTCCCTTAAAATATTCACTGAAGACCAGACAGAGAAAGCCAATTTCCTATATGATAACATTCCGGGTACTCCAAAAAAAGACCGTTCAAATGTAGAAGAATAAGGAAGCCCCTGGAGAATAAAATCAAATTTTTAACGAAAAATTTTAAAGCAAAGACGAGACAAAGGTTTGTCGCAATTAGGATTATTGCCAATAATAAATTACACACTCGGGGAAAAAAATTGAGTACTGGAATTATTTCAAGGGGTGTTTGCAAAAAACACAATTTTAGTAAGTAAGAAATATGTCCAAAATGTTAATGACATTTTAAAGATCTAGATATATGTTCTTTAGGATATTATAATGAAATCTTTATATCATAATTTGTGTTAGTCAATATTTACCGAAATTACGAGATAAAGAAGATAAGACCTGTAATTCTATCGGCGTGTTCTTTGTAGAGGCGTAGAACATCACGTTGACGTGGTCTTGTCAGAAAATCTGCCAGACGCCGCCATTTTCCGTTCCGAATGGAACTAATTCTGCGTTGGTGTTGAAACATGTCGCCGATGGATTCCATATTTTGATCCGATTTCCTTGGAACACGTAGAATCGCAGGATAACAGGACTTCTCGCTGATACCGCCTTCTGCACATTGAAGGTCCTGATTCCAGCGAAATCCTGTGAAACAAAAAAAATAATAAGAATTAAGTAAATTAATAGATGTGTGTATCAAAAACTCACCTTTATCATCACCTGCCTCTTGTGAAAAATCCACGAAACCATCCAAATATTCCATAATTTCCGGAGCCATAAATTTACTATTGGTAATAATCCTGATTTCGGCAAACCTTCGCCTCATCTTTACTTGAAAATTTCTCGTTGAACTTTTGATTGTATTCTCCAGCGGCTTTCTAAACTCTTCACAATTCAAAGCAGATCTTCTTGCAGTAACCGGAATGTTATCATATTTAAAATCGGTTTTCCCTGTTTGGACTTCAGTAAACTTTTTGGAGGGACAGGAGTACCGTTCTGACGAAAATCTTTGCACAAACTGATGTTTGGGGAATGAAATAAATAAGAACAAATGAAGGATCGCCATAGTTACGCGATTCAAATTGACGACAAGGGAGGCCGTGTTAAGTTTGTTAATTTTCCCTTAAAATTGCTTAACTCGACTTTGATTTTTATAATATTATGTTTCTTCTTTTTCTGATATGAATTGTCATTAGATGATACATGCAAATGATATATCGCGAAAAGTAGAATTCGATAGAGGACGCTGTCAAATGTCAATCTTCAAAGTAGTAAAAGAAATATCCGTAAATACGATTCTTGCGCTTTTCAATAGAAAGTTGTAAAGGTAAAGTAAGTACAAACAAATTGACGTAATGAAAACTCGAAAACAACTACAGTACGATAGCACAACTAGGACTTATTTTACTGCTTTGCTAGGTTCACTTTTTTTTCACTAGAGGTCGTATTCGAATTATACTCGGCCAATAGAGTAAAAAGTGTAGAACAATAAGTGACTGTATATTCTATACTTTTAGACACATTTTGTATTTTAGCTTATTTAATGCATAATACTGTCTGTTTTATTCGAATTGGATCAATAATAAAAGATAATGACGTAAGGTTTTTCTGTTAGTTTCATATTGCCGCCGAGGGGTGTGGCTTGATCATAGATTAACCAATAGAATGAAACTACAATTTTCTTTGTTATTTTGTGTTGTATGCAATCTTTGATGTTGTTATTGTTCTGTCTTCTATGAAATGCTAAGAGTTGCATTAACGATTTAAAAGTAAAATAAATTTAAAATAAGTAAAAAAATATTTCATTACACAAGAGATGAAATGACGAATAACATAAAATTAAGTATCTTTATGCAAAGCTTCAATGTCTAGAATTTTCATTTTCAAAATATTGCAAAAAAAAACATTTTTTTATACAATTTTAGAGGCCTGTATGTCCTTTATAAATGAGCTTTCTAAAAAGTGTATATAAAAAGGTACTTTTATTTTTAGGTGTACTATCACCCCTAGTCTTATATTCCAACAAATTTCCTTTATAATTATAAAGTTCATTGTTATCTGATACGAGTTCCGGTTATTTCTTTACATGGGATTTTTTTGAATAATTGAAGTGATGTCCAAAATAAAATAGAGTGTTTTTGTAGTGTCTAAAGTTTTATTCAATTTGATTTCGCGCAAAATACGTTCAATAGTTGATTCTGATAAATCTGTTAAAAACCAACAGCGATTCACTGCTTTCGCTATGGTAAGTGTTTTTTTAGTCCGTCATAAATTTTCCACACAATTTGTTTCTCATTTATTGAGACAGGTTTGACTTCTTGTGATTTAGTCTAACCATTATATCCATCTTTATGGTGTGAAAGCAAAAAATAACTTTAAACATAATAAGTTCTACAGTATTTGTAAATGTACGTACCTTAAAACACGCAATTATTTAAAAATAAAAAGAATAATATAATTTAACCAACATTCTAAAGGGCACACCCGATGTTGGAGCCAACACCATTTTGTCAGTTTGATATTTGATTTCAAATCAGTAGCGTAACGAGATTTAGGATTTTAGGAGGCATGATTTTAAATGGAATAAAATAACGTAGGTGCTTGGAAGGTACATTAACCACGTTTTTTTTCTGTTTTACTGTGCAGCCACTTCTTCCTCTGTTTCCATTCTTCATGTGGAATAGTAGCCAGAGCAACAGTTCAACCAACGTATAATTTGAATTCCAGCATAGTCATAATTGCTGCTGTCTGTTATAACTTGGGGAATTATAAAAAAAATATACTTTTTATTCATTTTATCCATCTTCGAATACTTTCTACAGGGTCTGAGCCTGAAAGTATGAAAGCTAAGGTAACATCACGACTATTTATTGTACTTTTTTGCAAACTTGTTAAATGAGTCCCTACCAGCACTTAGCCAGTTTTTATCACTTCTAAATTTTTTTCTTATGCATTCTGGTATATAATTAATCATATTGTTCCAATTGCATAAATTTGATTTATATGTTATACTCCAATAAATTTGTTGGGGTAAAATAACCGCCACAGTAAATAATGTGACATGGAGGAATATTCGATATGATTTTAAAAACAGAACCACTTAACCCTAATGCTTTATCTGGACCATAATTTCGCCAAGTTGCTTCACCTTAACAAATGAAGATATCCTACTGTACTGGGATTATTTTTAACTTACTATCGAAGTTCAGTATTTTCTCAATACAGTACCGAGTATTAGCTGAACTTTTCAAAGTTTATTATTCTTCTTGATATGATTTGTTACCGTCAGGTTATCAACAACATGGAGGTAATTGAGTAAGTCCAAATGTACTCATTAGTATATGAATTTTCGGTATCGAGGTGTCGAGTTTAATTGTTTTGTTTCTTTATTTTGTATATCGTTAATATTACATTTGTCTGACATCAATTCACTTTTCTCATTGTATTTCATTTTCCATGTGGTAGATCTCTTCAGAAATTTAACGTTCTTGTTTCCATGTCCTCTTTTGTTCAATAATTTTTAATTTTTCCGTTAATAGCATGTCATCTAGCACGCTATTGCCATTATCATCAGTTTGTAAAACATCAGGAAGTATTTTAGTTGGTTCCTTGTCGTTATCGGAAAGATTGGGAAAAATTCAATTTTTCCAACAGCAAAAATTGTCATCCTCGTTGTTGCTAACGTAGAAGTGTTTTTTTTTTAATTTCTAATTGTCGATCTTCGGTTAGTGGTTTTTGAAACAAAAAATGGGTAAAAGCAATAATTACCACATTTAATTCTGATGTCCAATATGGTGGTCAACTAAAAAAAATCTTATATAAGCCTTTACTACGCTCAGTATTAAACGAATTTATAGTCGACTAAACTGTGGGACAATATCCATTTGATTTTTATCATAGTATCATAATGTCCGCGAAAATAATGCATATTTTTAAATGGTATGTAGAACGCGATATTTGTAACAAGATATTCTAACAATTTTTTTTCAAACATCATAAGTTTACACAAAAAATCACTTCAAACATTTACTTGAAAATTTATACGTGGCAACATCTCACACTTTTTAAATAAAAATATATGTCATGTAACCAAGGCATATCTACCTGATGAATCATAAAATTGTGTTAGTTTGCAGATCGTTTAATAGTTTGGTATAGTTGCTTCAATAATTCCATGGAAAATGGCATTTTATTCGAATCAAGAATATCCGCGATGTTTTGTATCAGTGTTCCAAAGATTGTTGGAAAGTGTAGTGTATTACCTAAAAAAATAGTGGTACAAATCGTTCGGATCGTGTAATAATGCCGAGAATACATTTTTCACTCTTGTACATCCCCTGTAATCGACCATTCTAAATATCCAGGTGTATTAAAATAAAAAATTATTTTTAGAACAATTAAAAAACCATTGATTATACTTGACTGAGTTACTAGTGTTGCCGGTTTTAGTTACATTTTGGTGAATAATATTTGGATAGATCTAAAATACTAATATTTATTTCTTATAAAACTGCTGATTTGAGAAATACATTTTTATTCTGCATCCATAAATATGCGCAATATTTTTGCGTACACCCTGTATATTAGAATAATATTTAGCTATTTGGGCTTGTGGAGTGAATTTTTTTGTGTAGTATACGACTATTTGATGATTGTAGGGTTTAATTCCGGGTTCTTTCCAGGCATTAACCCACATTTTCTGGCCTTATGTGCACTTTTCCATGTATCGTTATAGTGCTTATACTTCAGGCTTTTATCCACTAGCATAAAGTTTCCGTCACGAGCCGTAGGCGAGAATCGTAAATAATTTGAATTTTAGGACAAATCTTTCGGCTTACTGACTATTGTAGGAAAATGAAAAGTGGCCGTATTTTGATGACGTGGCCCGGGTCCAAATAAAACAAGAGAGTAAAACAAACGTCCCGGTTTACCTTCAAGATATTCCAACATTTTGTAGCTATATTATAGCTGTGGCTGATGGCTGCAAAGGGCGTGCCAGAAATAATAAAACGCGCTCTCTTCGACGCTATACGCTCGGGTGATTTACGTCAATTGATGGCTCACATTTTCATTTATTTTTCTCGTCATTCGTTTCTTACACTCTGGTTTTTATTTAATTTCAGAACTAGGAATTTAAAAAAAATAGTATAAAGGGAAATTTTATGAATAAATATCGTTTAGTATAAAGGGAAATTTTATGAATAAATATCGTTTCAAAATAAGGCTGATATTTGGAAAATACAACATTCTAAAAGAGCTTTTTTTAGTCTCTTTTATATGTTAATATTAAAGATTATAGTTCAATTTTTGTGATTTTTACTTTGATCTTTTTCAGGTCATGGAAATCCAATCCGAAACTCGGTGGTAAAAAATTTATTTAAACTTTCTGTTTAATTAGTAAACTACTTAATCACATTTCTTTAAAATTAATAATGTTATCACCTTGAAGTTTTAGATTTTGGATACTCTCTACGCTTCATTATTATTATTATTATTATTATTATTATTATTAAGACTATTTAATCGATTTTATATATTAGACGGTTTCTGAGATTAGAACAGAATGTAATTGTATGTTTACCTACCCTTTGCGCGAAAATAATTCGTATTTTTAAATAGTTTGTAGAACGTGTCATTTGCAAACCTCATTAGTTTTCCCAAAAATTCACTTTTAACTTACACTCGAAAATTTATACGTGGCAACAACGCACAATTTTAATGAAAATATGTGTCATGTAACCAAGGAATATCTACCTGATGAATCTTAAAGTTGTGTTAGTTTGTAGATGTTTCGGAAAGTTTACCGTTTGGTAAAGTAATTTCAATAATTCAGTAAAAAATGGCATTTTATTCAAATCAAGAATAACACGACATGTTAATTAATCCGCGATGTTTTGTGTCATTGTTCCAAAGATTGTAAGAAAGTGTAGTGTATTGCCAAAAAAAGTAATGGTAGAAATCGTTCGGATCGTGTAATAATTGCCGTGAATATATTTTTCAATCCTCTACACCCTCTGTAATTGACCATTCTAAATATCTAAGTGCACTGAAATAAAAACATACGTGGGGTAAATAAAAAGTATTTTTATTGTCTTTCTAAGCAAACATTTATTTCTTGTAAACTGCTCTTGTTATCTACAAATGTGTAGCAAGTGCATGGATTCCAAATATCCTTGCACAGAATGTTCGAAACATATTGAATGATTATGTACTAAGTACGGCCCTATAGCCACATTTTGCAATGATATGTGTTTGTAAAAATACAAACTCAATTCAGTTTTTGGGATACTTCTCTAGATTTGTGAAGTAAATTTTATTTCAACCAAAAAATTAACAAAAATCTCTCTGATAAGATTTCGTAACCCTCACAACGCTCATAAATTATAATTTTAATCTAAACTTTTGGTAATACAATTATCTGCAGAAAAATAAAAGGTAGATGGATAGAATTTTTAAATGTTTTGTTAAGCCGGTTCAAGGATTTTCTTTTTGATAATACTTATATCTACCAAATATCAAAATAATACACAGAGTAATTCGAAAGTTATGAGCTCCGAAAGAAATAGGCCAAATTGATAAAATACCCTATATCTCAGTTATAAAAGGTGGAAGATCCATTAAATATAGGTTCTTTGCAACCACCAAAGTCACATCCGTCTACAGTTAAAGTTAGGCCCTTTCCAAATGAAACACCCTGTATGATGAGGGAATTGGATATTACAAAAAATGATTTTCAGGCATGCTGTCATAAGTTGGTTAAATCTTGGCAGAAGATAGTTGCATCTACAAGAAATTACTTTGTTTGTGTCACTCCAGACTAGCTATTTCTTACGACACAGATAAAAATCGTATACTTCTGGAACACATCTTAAATTCTGATGTATAAAAAATAGTTTTAAAATAAGGAATATTACTTGCTCCGATTTTCAGTTTTCAATTCTCAAGTAAAACAGGTTTTCCTTCAAAACAAACTCATTCAAAACCTCTTGTGTAGTAATCACCAAGATGTCATTGAAGAAGGAAAAACAACTTCCACCGAAAGAAATAGCTCGAATCCTTAATATCATTCTAGACCGTTTCTTGTTATTTCTAAATAAAACATCAAAGCTCCGAATGTATTTGATAACAACCACTATGTTCCAATGAAATTACATACTACATCGAAAACGTTGACAAAAGCTATAAAAATGAAAATGTATAGATTAATCTGTAAATTTTTCCTTTCATCGTCGAGAGAGATATTTAAATAATAAACACTAAGAGGATCAGCTTTGTTTCACACCGCATAAAGTTTTATTATATTGCAGCAGAACGGCTATTTTTAGAAATGGCTTTTCTAAGCCATGTATGCTATTTAGTAGACACCAGTTTAATTTGATTTTGAAATCTGCTTCATACTGTAGACTAGGGACGATTTGTTAAAAGAAACTCTCTTAGTCTTTAAAAAAGCTGTTCTACTAGTCAGACAATATTGATTAAACAACACACCCATATTCTGACGCAGATGTTCTGCAACAATTCGGAGTCATATCTTGAAACAAAATGAAATTAATAAAAATCTCAATGTATATTGTTTAATGATTTCTGTGCTACACAATACGTCTTGACGTTTTTGTATGATTGATTTCCAAAGATAAATTTAATATTCAAGAAAGGAAAAGTTTTTGAATATTTGAAATGCAATTTATATTTATTACCATCAAGCGAGCAATTTTTTTTTTCAAATCTCCATTTTTTAATTCACAAGTAAATATTTAATGAAATCATTAGAAAGAAATGGTTATAATTATTTTTTTGTAGAGAAATCATATTTAAAAAACGATTTTCTATATAAATTAAATTTAAGAAAACCATGATTAGCGAAGCTTATAAAATTTTACTCTTTCTCTTCTGTTCAAGATATCTAAAGTCCATATCGTTCAATGTATAAAATCCCGCCATTCTATATTGATTTTATAAAAGTTTGTTATTATTTTGTGTGACATAACCGCAATTTTTGTTTGTAACTTTTAACATTTTATTCTATCTTAATATAACTCTATTTATACATGACTCTAAATAACAAGTATTCAAGTATTTTTGTTAGTTCTAGAGTTTTGTCTATCTCATAATTGATGTGTCTCTATTTGTAAATGATTTTTCACATCCGGAACTAGATTTTTGTATCCAGTATCAATATAGTTGTTATCTTTAGAAATATGTCACTCTGACTCTCAACTTAATGTAAGTAATTTTGGACTCAATGTAGCTCTATCTTAGCGAAACTTGCTCTATAGAGACATTTACTGTTTGTATCTATTTGGACTCTACTTCTTTATTATATACGTATTTCTGAATTAATACATAATTACCTTTAGATTTTCTTAGAAAATTTTAACGGTTTTTTTATTAGAGCAGCCACTGTGCATTTTTGTGATGTATTTCTTGTAACTAATCCTTGAAGTGTACACTATTTAATTAAACCCCTTCTTTCACCTAATTAAAAAACAAAGGATGTTTTACAAAATATTTGCCGTGTATTAAGTCAAGTTAATGAGAAATTCCGGCAGCATACATTTTTAATTAGTCGAGAAACCAAATTGTGGATAAACGGTACAACTCTAATATTATTTACAGGCGAAACGGAAGTGCAAATTAACCGAGCTAGCCTCATTGTTAATATTCCCAAGAATAATAGAATAGAACTGTTAGTTTATGACTTTTCTAGCCACGAAAATCATACGAAACACGTAATATTAATGGCAGTATAATGAAAGAGAAAGAGAAGATTTATCTTTATGTTTGATTTTTGACATTCTTGGGTTTGATTTTTGACATTCTTGGGTTTTGAATTTTGACGTTCTTTTAGCGTTTGACTTTTGAGGTTGGAGACATTTGACTTTTGTTATTATTGATGTTTGGTTTTTGTCGTTATTGGCGTTTGACATTTGATATTTGAACACGTTTACATTTTCAGGTTCGTGGCGTTTGACTTTTTACGATTAAAGCGTTTGACTTTAGTTGTTTTAAATTATGTCGTTTTTGACTTTTGACATTTGACGTTCTTACCGTTTGACTTTTGCTATTCTTGATGTTTGATTTTTGTCGTTATTAGCATTTGACATTTAAGAGCGTTTACATTTTTACGATTAAAGCTTTTGACTTTAGTTGATCTTGATGTTTGATTATTGACATTTTTAAGTTTGACTTTTTACATTCTTGACTTTTAACTTTTAAGTTCAAGTCGTTTGACTTTTGAGGTTCGAGGCGTTTGACTTTTGTCGTTCGTGGTATTTAACTTTTGATATTTGAGGGATTTTGAAATTCTTGGTTTTTGAATTTTGGCATTCTTGACTTTTGACGCTCTTGGCCTTTGACCTTTGAGGTTTGAGTCATTAGATTTTCGCCATTCTTGCCGTTTGATTTTTGTCGTTCTTGGCGTTTGACTTTTATTGTTCTTGACATTCGAAGTCATTCAAATATCGTTAAATGTGAAATTTAAATAAAAACAATAACAAATAAATTAATAATAGATATATTAAAATTACATTTATTTAACTTTACATAAAAATTATTAGCTACAAAAAAATTCTGAAATGCTCCTTAAAAAAATTAAAATATCTTTTATTAATTTGAAACCAATATTTGTTATTTAATATTAGAATTAATTCAAAAAAATCTTTTTAAATTCCAATTATTTACCAATACAAAAATTGTTATAATAGCTGAAACATATTCGAAACTTTGGTTAAATTATAAGAAAAATGCTAACTAACCAAAATTTTTTTAATCATAATTTTCTGTAACTGGAAATAAATGTTATTTCGCACCAATTCATTTTCAGATAACATAAAATTTCTCTTTAGTTCAATAAATATTAAATAATAATTCTATTATATCAAAAGAATGATTTACTTCACTCAGAAAGTATAACTTAGTTGAATTTGAAATGCATATGTTTCGGACTAATAAATCTATCTCAATAAACTATTAGTTACTAAAAGATTTAATTTAACTAAACTGTCACTTGATTTTGAAGAAATAATTAGTCGATTGAAATAAATTCTTTTAAAAACCATAATCAGAATAATTTTGATAATGATGCGTATAAACAAATCCGTTATCGAACAAAATAATTTTGAAATTTTTTAATATCAATTCAATTTTTTTTTATTTTTGTATAAAAATATTTTTTTCAAAATTATAAAAAAAATATAAATAACAATATAAATTAGGGTCTTATAATACAAGAAAAATCTAAATATAAATTCTATTTATTATTATTAATTGAAAAAAATAAATAATAAAAACAGTTTCTCTCATAGATATTCTGAAAACATTATTTGTTATATTTTTAAATACAGTTTTTAGGAATAAGTTGATGAACAATTTAATTATTTTTATTCAAAATAGATAAAAAACTTTTTTGAGTAGAAACGATACGGTTAAATATTTAAATTAATTTTATTTCATCTAATTATATTGAAAATGTTAAAAAAAATAAATGATAAAATTTTAGAGAGTTGCATATTTTGGAATTTAATAAATATCTTTTAATCTCAACTAACAATTTATTTCGTATTTTTTTTAATTAAGTTGCAATTTATGTAAATTAAATATTCTTAGTAACCAATTGTTTAATGACATTTATTAAATCCAAACATATTGGATTCAATTAAATTTAACTTTTTAAGTGAACAAAATTTTTTGATGATTATTATTTAATATTTATTTAAGCAAAATTATTTCATTTCATCTGAAAATTGATAACACGCTGATATTAGTTATGCCAAGTACATGTTTATTTTCAGTATCAGAAATTCTGATTAAAAGTGTTTTATCTGACAACCTTTTACATGTTCAAATTTTTGTAAACATAGTTGTTGATTATTAATCGCACCTATCATTAAATCTTGTCTCGGCATACATCTTGTTAACTAAAAGGCCATAAAAAGAAACCTCTTTTAGTTTTACGGTTCAAAGTATGGGCGATCAATGGAAAGGGTACATAACCAAGCGAACGGGAAAAAGGCCAACCTTTATAAAATATGCAAATGGATATTAGAAGAGTTTGGTGCGTCGATAAAGGTGTATTGCTGATGAATAAATGCCCACGTTGCCTCCGCATTTCATTCTTTTTTTTTTTTTTTGGAAAAAGCAAAAGGAATATTAAGTAGATAGATAGAGAGATTATCTTTCAGTTTTCAAATTATTATACAGATTCATACATGTATTATTTACAATTAAAAATGTGTACATGTAGTTTTGAAACACACTAGATATTTATTTTGCTCTCGAAGGTTTTACATTGATTGATTCGAAACTACTCTAACTTTTCTAATCGTTGAAATAGATACGTTTATTCTGATACGGGTGTTAATAATATTCCGGTCACGTTTTATGTATACAGTGACATCCCTAAGGGAATCTTGTTAGAGAAGAAAAAGAAGCGGCAAGGCACTCCATTCCAAAAGACATGAACTACTCCTGGAGGGAATAAAAGTCCTGAAGGAATAGATACCATAACTCCGGATCTCAGTCAAACATAACAGTTAGCCCACTATTGTGACCCCTTTTCGAAGCTTATTTTAAAAGGGTGTAGTAAACTTTAAATTCCAAATCGAGAGATTTGGTTAAATATTTTTGCTACATCTTGAATAAAAAGAAACGAGAAAAAAATTCACGCTCAAATTAAAGAGACACATGTGTACTTATAGAGAAAGTTTTGCTGTCTAGAAACAGATTGAACTTTTGAGCTACTATCGCATTTACAAAGAGAATTTTGTTAAAAGTAAAGCTACAAAGAGACAAAAATATTGACAAATACAGCTCCAGAGCTGACGAAGGTACCCACAGATCAAATTTAATCTCCAAAGCTAAAAAAGCTACTCATAGAAATACAGAGAGATCAATATAGAGACAAACAGGCCTCTACACCAATTAACGGCATTTCTAGAAATAATTTTGCTAAGATAGATCTACAACATAACAAAAATACAGGGTGTGCGAGAAAATAATACACATATTCATGGATGAGGTATAAAAACCTATGTAGAATAAAAATGCCTTATAAATATTTTTTCTAAAGTCAACCGTTTTCAAAAAAATAAATATTAGTATTTTACATCTATCCAAACACTATTTATCGAAAAGCAAAACCGTCAACTCAAATATAAACAACGGTTTTTTAAACGTTCTAAAAATAAGTTTTTATTATAGTACACCTGGATATTTAGGATGGTCCATTGCAGGGGATGTAAAATAGTGAAAAATGTATTCTCGATTTCTACCACAATTTTTTTTGGGTTACACACTACACGTTTCCAGCAATTTTTGGGGCGTTGACACAAAACATCGCGGATTAAATTAATTAACATATCGCTATATTCTTGATTTGAATGAAATGCGATTTTTTACTGAATTATTGAAACTACTTTACCAAACGATAAACTTAAAACTGTTAAACGTTCCGAAACATTTACAGACTAACACATTTTTATGATTCAACAGGTAGATATTCCTTGATTACACGATTTTTATTAAAAGTGTGAGGTGTTGCGATCTATAAATTTTCGAGTAAATGTTCAAAGTGAATTTTTCCGTAAACTAATGATTTTAGAAAAAAAAATTGATTCGAATATTTTGTTGCAAATGACACGTTCTACAGACCATTTAAAAATATGCATTATTTTCGTGAACACACTGTATAGACAGAAAAACAACCAGAGCTCCTGTAAGCAATTAAAGATATGAAAGAAAGGCTAAAAATTTTTGTATTTTAAAGTGTGTAAAATTCTTTATTAAGAAGATATGTGTAAAAGAAATATATATATTTCTTGAGTCAAAAATGTGTCAAGCGCTTTCGGCAATACAATGCCATCATCAGGACAAACTGAAAAAATTATTAATGATAGAAGATCATACATTAAGAGAATAAAGATACTTACAAATAGTGCAAAAGTAGAGGGCAGTAATATTGGTTATAAAATTCTTTAAAAACCATTTACACAGTGACAATACATCTTACTTAACTTTTTTAAACGACATTAATATAGTAGAAAACAGTAATATTTTAAAAAAAATTTTATAAAAAGGCCCAGGCCTGAAAGTTGTCTTAATAAAGGATAACAAGAGCTTTAAAAGCATTAAAAATATAAAATTAAAATGTTTTAAGTAAAAATTTTATTTAAAATGTTTTCTACTATATTAATGTCGTTTAAAAAAGTTAAGTAAGATGTATTGTCACTGTGTAAATGGTTTTTAAAGAATTTTATAACCAATATTACTGCCCTCTACTTTTGCACTATTTGTAAGTATCTTTATTCTCTTAATGTATGATCTTCTATCATTAATAATTTTTTCAGTTTGTCCTGATGATGGCATTGTATTGCCGAAAGCGCTTGACACATTTTTGACTCAAGAAATATATATATTTCTTTTAGACATATCTTCTTAATAAAGAATTTTACACACTTTAAAATACAAAAATTTTTAGCCTTTCTTTCATTACATAGTGTGTACGCACCAACACGTAACCTTTGTTACTCTTCAATTCAATTAAAGATATGGTTATGCTTAGGTAGAATAAATAAATAAATCTCTAGACTGAGGAAGGCATATGTATTGCGCAATGTCTCTAGTATGTCCGTTCGCGCAGTAAGCACATAAACATGCCTCTATAATAGAGTATCTCACCAAGTATAAAGTGCTGTAATTCGATTTCTTTATGCTGAGTTGTACAATGTAATTCTGCAATGCTAAATGTTGCAAATAAAGTATTTTTGATTTTCACTGTGGTACATATGGATACCCTGTGGTTTTTTATTTGTGTGTCTATCAATAGAAGTTCCACTTTGGTTCTTGAAAGACACAGGCCAATTTCCTTTCGATTATCTGTTTTAAAGATTAGGTATTTTAAAATCGTCTAAGAAGAGTTACTCTTCAAGTGCATTTAAAGCTGAAAGTGTTCTAAGTAATCGAAAATTCCAATTGACACGCGAATTTCCGGATGTGGAATTCAATTAATCCGAAAACAATTCAGAGGCGATTTAATGGAAGCAGATGTTCCAATTTTCTTAGTTTATCCAGCAGAGACAAAATTAATCTAGGATTACTCTTTCGTTCCTGATTTAATCATGATTTCATACCACGCCGACTGGATTCCTGGATTCTATCCCATATTGATTCCTTCACATTCATAGGATACCATCTGGGATAGGAATTTTCAACGATAAATTAGATTTTTGAAGAATTTATACGCGCACAATGTGAGCGGAAATGCCGGAAAGAATCAACTCGATTTTGCGGAATGGATTTTTGAAATCCTTAAATTTTTATTTAGCTAGTTTCTTTTTCATGTGGATACGTCCTACTTTCAATTTTCTCAATGAAAATTATATGAAGGATTTCACGAACACCTTTATTTAATTTCTCAAAATTTTGTTGTAGGTACTTTTTATACAATAAGATATTTACTTAAACAAGGTGTTCTTCCTTTATTAAATATTTTCTTTATTTTATTTATTTTCTTGTATTATATACAGGTTGTTTGCGGCTAATTATATATATGGTAAGTGGAAATAGGAAATATTGATCCTTGAATTTTTATATTGTCAATGTCAATGAAAATACTTCAGCTTCGGTTTGGTTGCAAGACTTTATTTTTCATAATAATACCTTCATTTTGGTTGCCATCCTTAGTGTTTTATAAAATAATGACAATTATGATGATTTTGGTGGTACCATTTCAAGTTTTATTACTGAAGAATAAGCTTCAATATTCAAATAATTTTTTAGTAGTAGAACATCAGTTCTCTAGTTTTGTGATCATGCTTTCGGTGCTAAAAATGGACTCTTAATGCCGTACTGCAAATTTGGTAAAAATATCTGAATTTTTGTAATCATCACCCTATTATTGATAGGTAAAGGTTCAGTTTCAAAGAATGAGTTTGAATTTTGATAATAAATTCTTAATACCAAGAAAAGTACTGCTATTTTGGTCTCAATACTTCATTTAAAAAAAATAAATTATTTTTAGTGAAAGCACGTCTCATTTTGTGACTATCCCTCATTCTTTCATTGCAAAGGTTCAATATTATAGATTCATTTTCAATTTTGACAATAAACACTCAATTCTAATTCAAGTACTGCACTTTTGGTAAAAATAACTTAATTTTTAATTTTTGTAATCGTCACCCAAAAATTGTGTCTTAATGTCACTAAAATTACTGCAATTTTGGAGAAAATATCCTGATTTTTATACAATATCTTCATGCTATGTGAAAACCTCTTCATTTTTGTAATCATCATTTAATTATAAATTATTTTTATACAATATGTTCATGCTTGTAAAAAACCTTTATTTTTGTAATCAACACCTAATTAATTACGGCACAAAGTTCGGTTTAAAAGATTGAGTTTGAATTTTGGTAAAATTGCTACATTTTTATTTGGCTATACCTTAATTAATTTTTGAAACAATAAGTTATTATTAGTAAGAATACATTCCATTATGTGTTCACCTAACTTTTTTTTTTTTTTTTTTTTTTTTTTTTTTTTTTTGAAGAGGTGGAAAGCTTTTATAGCCTGACCCTGGGAATGGTACCCAGGAGTGTGGGACTCCTTGGTTATTAGCCAAGTGTACCCACTAAAACCACCTCTATCACACACCCGTCCTTTGGAGCCCCCGGAACCACCTATAGGCATAACGTCAGGGGCACCAACCCATTACACCATTCAGATTCGACTATGCGAATTCGTCGCGGTCCTTTACTGCCTTCTCTATATAATTCTCAATCACTCTCCATTCAGTCTCCCCTTTCATCATAATTCTCATCACACTTCTTCGTTAACCTCCTCTCCCACTACCTGCTCCACCCTAGCCTTCTCATTTATCCATCTCTCGCACTCCAGGACTGCATGTTCTGTCGTGTCACGCGCACCACAGCTCGTACAGTCCTCCACATCTCTCTTCCCTATTCTCTTCAAGTACACTCCGAAAGCCCCGTGACCGCTCAAGAGTTGACTCAAGCAGTACGTGGCTCTCCGATGTCGGCACTTCATCCACTCCCTCACATCCGGGATCAAAGTCCTCGTCCACTCCGCTACCCCTTCTATCCGTCTCCATCTTGACTGCCATTCGTCCAGGCTCTCTTCCCTTGCCTCTCTCTTCCCTTGCCCATCATACATTCTTGCTCTCTCCCTCGCCAGTATATCCACCGGTACGACCCCGGCCAGGACGAAAATCGCTTCCGCCGACACGGTCCTGTAACCCCTGGCGATTCGGAGGGCCATTCTCCTTTGCACACTTCTCAACATACTCGTATATTTCTCCATCCTCAGGACCGGGAGCCACACTGGTGCTGCGTACAGCAACACGGAGTTCATCACTCCCCCCAGTATGGCCCTCTTCCCCCAGGACGGGCCGTTCACGTTTGGCATGAGGCGGGTCAGAGCGGCCCCCAAAAGCTCAGCTTTGGTGACGGCCCTCCTAATATGCTCACTGAAAGTAAGCATATCGTCAAGCCATACACCCAAATACTTCACAGCCTTCGTTGGGCGCACCCTTTCACCGCCCATGTCGAACTCTATACCCCTTTTGTTCCTTTTTCCGGCTAGGATCACACACTCAGTCTTACTCGCTGCTAACTCCAACCCATTCTTCCTCATCCATCTTCCTATTACACTTAGCGCCCTCTCCGTCCTCCTGATCAGGTCATGCTTATCTCGCGACCTCACCACAAGAGCGAGGTCGTCAGCATATGCCACTGTAAAGCATTCATCCGGCAGGGGCAACCGAAGTACCGGGTCATACAGTACCCCCCACAATGTTGGTCCGAGGACCGACCCCTGTGGGACGCCCTGCGAAACCCTTATCCAGTCGTTCCCCACTTGCAATACCCTATCACTCAAGTAGCTCTCTGTCAGATTTATTATGTATTGATTCACTCCCGCCCTTTTCATATTCTCTACAATCACACTCCACCTTGCCATGTTGAACGCGTTTTTCACATCCAACAACACCAAGGCGACCCACTTATCTCTCCTCTCTTCAGCCTTTCCCACAACAAACTTCACCGCGTCCGTGGTGGATCTGCCCTTTCGGAAGCCGAACTGCCTTTCGGACAGTCCCCCCACGGCCTCCAGTTCCGCATTCAATCTCTCTCTAATCATACATTCGTACAGCTTTCCGATCGCCCCCAGGAGGCAGATCGGCCTGTACTTCCCACTCTCTCCCTTGGGGATTAGGCAGAGGCCAGCCCTCTTCCACTCCCTGGGGAACTTTTGTTCCGCAAGCAGCCGGTTGAAGACCCTCACTACCGTGTGCGGATAAGATCCTGCCAGGAGCTTCACAGTTTCCGCCAGGATCCCATCCACCCCCGGTGCCTTCCCGTTCTTCAGACACTCTGCAGCCACCTTTAGTTCATCCTCGGAGAAGTACTCGAACCGGTCTGTGGGCGGTCCTCGTTCAACGCCGTCTGCAACCCATGGGAACAGGTCCCGGGCAACGTCAAAGGCCTCTTTTTCCCCCGGTCGTCCGCCACCTCTCCCGCCACCTTTCACTCTGCTGGTTACTATCTTGTACCCCAGCCCCCACACATCATCTTCTACTTCCTCTATCAGCTCTTTCCACTTTTGCCTCTTATTACATGCAATCAGCCTCTTGTAGGACCGCTGCGCCTCCTCGTACTCCACTTGTAGGTCTTCACACGGGATGCGTCTGCTGTGTGCCCTCGTGATCCTCCTCCGAAGTGAAGTGCAAACTTTTCTTTTTTCGGCTACCTCAGCGGTCCACCAATACGGCATCTCGCTCCTTTCGCTCTGGAGGTTCCGTCTCTGGTCGCCCAGATCCTGAGCCTCCCTCACTATCCTGGTCAGGGTTCGGTAGCTCTCTACCTCCCCCGTTCCCATCCATTCCAAAGCTGCCTTTATTGTTTTCTCGTCCAGCAGCCTTCCTTTCATTTCTACTCTCATCCTTGTTCTTGTACTACTTTCTATCGCTACCTCAAACATAATATGCCTGTGCAGGCTCAGAGACTCTTCCTCGCTCACCATCCAGTTCTTAACAGTGGCGGATCTATAAAGGATGCGCTAGCTCCCCGCACGAAAGTGGGTAATCCGCCTCTGTTTTCCACATTCATCCCCGTCTGTGCTATCCATTCCTCCCAATATTTTCCCCTGTTTCTCAGTTTCACAGCCACATCCTTTCTATAATCGCACCACCATCCGTGGTTGACCAGCAAACGGTTCGGCTCTGCCACCACGAGCAGATCCGCCCCATACCCAGCCGCCGCCTCATTCAATGCATCATGTGCAGCTCTCGCTCTCCCTACATTCGCTTGGATTATTTTCATACTAGCTTGTTTTAAGCCCCAGTCACCAGTCACATACTTTCAACCTAATACGCACGCTCCCTTTCTCGCTCCCTCCTCACAGCTAAATACAGGACATTCCTGTGAGTCCGCTCTGTGGCCCCCAACTTCGCATAGCACGCATCTCGCCTCATCACTGCAAGCCTTAACCTCGTGCCCAGTTTTTCCACATCTTAGGCACTGTTTGGACCTATCAGGTCCCCGACAGCTCGCCCTCAAATGCCCGTACTCCAAACAGCGGAAACACCTTATTACTTCCATCCTTTTTCTGATTTTCACCCTCATCCATCCCATGTTGATCCAACCCCCTCCTACCACATTTCCTACCTTTGCTCTCCTTACCGTCAAAGTGGCATTACAACTGCCCATTCTATTTTTTCTTATAGTGATGTCCTCAATATCCTCTCTATTTACCCCCTTTCTCTCCTTCATAATCCTCTCCCTCACTTCATCCGCTCCCATCCCCTCATCGACGTCAAAGACCACCACCTTCTCCACATCCCTGGGTTTTTTCTGCAATTGCTTTCCTGAGCTTTTCCCCTTCTCCTTTCCCCCCCTTGACCTCTACTAATAGGTCCCCTTTACCTGTTTTCTTCATGGATCTGACACCAACCCCAATCTCTTTAATATCCACTTTTTCCTTAAGCTCCTTTAAAATTGCCGCATACGGCCTGTCACCAGTCCTGATGAGAAGTTTTTCCCCCCTCTCCATTGCTCCTCTGCTGTGTTTGGGCTGGGCACCTCTTACCACTTCTATAGCCCCTTCGCTCAGCTCCTGGCTCCCCCTAAAAACCCACGCTAAACTCTTCCTTAGAGTTTCCCTATCTGTGCCCCCGAGTGGGAAGACTTTTGCACCCCTATTTCTGACTGTCGCCATCGTCTCCCTAAGAGCCTTTGGTCCTTTGGTTATATTCTAACTCTCCATATCGCCTTCCGTGACCAGGTAGATTGTTCCACCCCCCCTTCTTTCCTCACCCTTTTTGTCCCTTACAATGAATTCCCTTGTTCTATAGTCTACCTCGCCCCCTTTTCTGTTGTCCATCATCTCCCTAACCTCTGGAAAGGCATAACCTAACCTAACCTAACCTAACCTAACCTAACCTAACCTAAACTAACCTAACCTCAATTTAAAACAACTTCATAATCATTTTGGTAAACACTCTTTAATTTTTGATGGCAAAATGATCAATCTCAAAAATTGAGTTTGAATAACTCGTAACTCGTAAGTAAAAGTACTGCATTTAGATGAGTATACCCTTATTTTGCAACAAAAAGTGTTTAAAACCTCAGTTTCAATTTTTTCAATAAACTTTCATATGTCACTAAAATTAGATGGTGCAATTTTAGGAAAAATATCTTAATTTTGAGACCTTCATGTTAATTTTAGTGATCACCCTCTAATTGTTGATGGCAGAAAATTCAGTCTTAATTTGTGTTTGATAATAAACTATTAATGTTAGTAGCAGCACTTTTTTATGGCAATGCCTCCATTTGGAAACAACATTTTTGTTTTATGACAACATCTTATTCTTATTGTTATAATGACAACTCAATGTTGATGAAACAGTTTAACTAATCCTCTTTCATTATATCTACATTTCTTGTTGGTTCAAAGCATCTAGAATTTATCGTACAACCTCGTAATCAACATATTACTATAAGTTGAGAACCGTCTTTTACAAACAATTAATATCTTGATTAGATTTGGGAAGATCCAATTGAAAGCTCTATCTTGATAGAGAGCCCAAGTTAGTTCAATTACAGACACAGCCGTATCTAATTATTCTAGTAAGAAAGGATAATCTGGTTATCTGTACCAGAGTAATTTATGTTTACATAAAGAGTACGATACAAGAGAATGCAGTAATATTGATAATAGAATGGTACAGGAAAATTATGTGTGAATGTGTTTTTGTACTTTTTTCACCATTTATATATAAATGATTATATTGTCGGTGTAATTGTTAGCAAAAATAAAATGTTAATCTAGTAAACTAAAATGATGGTCAAAAAATGTAGCAGCTCCCATTTTATATATTCTACCTCTCTTATTCATAGTGGAAGACTACTTTCATTTTTAATTAACAAGTTTACAACTTTATGTTTTATTAAAGGAGTTTCGTTGGATTTTTCCCAAAGCTGAATAGGTTTATCATCGTTTGCTTGCATAAAGAGAACAAGTCCTAGAGACACGTTCAGCAAAACCATTAATAAACTATGTTGAATTATGTAAAACATAAAAAATAGTTCTACAAAAAAAAAGAAATAAAATAAAATTAATAAAAGAGGTGCGGTTTTTGTAAACTCATAAACTCATAAAATTAAACGTCTAGAATTTTTTAACCAAATAAATCCAGCTTCATTTATGTTGCAGCCATCTGTCGGTTGGTAACTTTTGCATAATGCAAGGGAGTTAGTTATCTTATCACTTGAGCATTCAGGCTTGTCCTTTTCGGCCGATGCATTTGCATCATCCGGGAACAAATCTCAGTTGTAGATCCAATCGACGGAGTAGTACGGGTTTCAAATTCAGCGAGTTGCAACAACTTCCAATTAGTTATCCTTTTAGTAGTCATAGACAATTTAAATCGACCGTGATGCAATGAAAATTTGGTCCGACCTTTGCGAGATTCAAGTTGTTAAAATTTTAGCCAGTTGCTTTTATACTTTGATTTTCGACTTACTCTTTATTTTTGTAGACAATATAATTGCCGAAAAAAGCTCCAGTGTTTGACCTGATTACTGGAAAAATATTAAAAAATTTTTAGCCTGTCATGTCAAAGTTTTTTGAAAAAATTTTGCTCAAAAATATAAAACCATTAATAGAAGAGAGTTAAGTCCATAAAAATCTCAACTTCTGAATATCTAGGCAATATTTTTACAAATGACTCAAATTCAAATCACTAAAAAAATAGGAAATACACAGTTGGAATGGTCACTAAAAGCATGGAGAATAGATTAACGAAAGGCAAGAATGAAAAATAAAAGTACAAGCGACAGACTAAGAAAAAATGGATGAATACAATAAATCGATTTACGGAAAGGAAGGAAAAAGTTTGGAAGAAATCAATCAATTCCTACAGAATAGAAAAAGGGAAAAGGAGTGCGTGATCAAATACTATATCCGAAGGGGTATAATAAGGATATTGTGAAGAAGAAGAAGAAAAATCACTATAAGAAAAAAACATCTGTTCTACCATTTTCTTAGATATATCACAAGCCTTTGTTAAGGTCTGTCACAAAGGCTTAACTTGCACCATGACGCTTTTCCTCTTTAGACATTTTTCAGATCTCATTAAATCATATATTTGAAACAGATACATTCGGATCAAACAATCTTATTCTGATCTGGAAGAGAGTAAAGCTGGAGCACCACAAGGAAGCATTATAGGACCAATACTAAACACATGTGATATTCCTTAAATAGAAACAATGATTTTGTCTCTTTCGCTGATGATATTGCTATTATAGCAGCAGGGAGCAATACCAATAAACTAGAAAGAGCAGTTAACTCTTTCACAACTGGACCAAAAATAGAAGATCAAACCCAATGAAACTAAATCTGTTCAGGTCAACTTCATCAATAGAAGAATAGAACCTATACCTATATATTATATTTAAACATAGCTTAATTCCTAGATATTAGTTTAGACACATGGCTTCATTAGAAAGCACATATCATAATGAAAAAGGAAGAACTTAGACTTAATATAAAAAAATATACTGACTCAGGTTCAACAAAAAGTTTGACAAGAGAAGGAAGATTGACTCTATCATCATGTGAATATTGAAGTCATCCAGTTACGAAACAATATTGTACTAAAAAGAAGACTTAAGAGGACGAAATCTTTTAAGTTAGTAAATTGACAATTTAGAAAGCAGATATTGTGAAATATTGACGCCAAGATTAATTTAACTAAATATCAAAACAACCTGAGGAGTACTAATGAATATATCTCAGTTTAAGTTTTAATGTTAGTTAGTTGAAGTTAAAGTTGAATTGCTCATTGGCCATTACAAACCAGATTTTAACAATATCCCACAAGTTGTACTTAGTCAAAAAAAAAGTTATAGTGGAAGCAACTAAGTTTAATTTTTTCTGAAAAGTCTTAAATTCCCACCAAGATATTTTAAATTATTTAATTTTAAGAAATATTCTTTAATATTAATAGGAACACTTCAATTTTGGTGACAATTGGTAATAAATGCTCAATTATAATAAGGGTACTTAAATGTTTGTATTTATACTTTAATTTTGATGGCAACACCTTCGTTTTGGTTAAAATATCTGAATTTTGGTTGAATCAACTCAAATTAAGAAACTTTCAGTATGGAAGAAAAAAAAAATTTGGTAACACACTTTTAATTATAATGGCCTTACTGCAATTTCAATAACAATACAATTTTGATATATATACCTTCATTTTGGTAAAATTAACTTAATTTATATAACACCTGCAGACTTTTGAAGACAATACTCTAATTTTTTGTAACAATACGATCAGTTTAATGACACCACCGCCAATTTTAATGGCAGCTTTTACATTTTGATGGTAAAGCTTCAAAACTAATGTTAAACTTCAATTTTGGTAACACACTCTTAATAATAATGACCCTATATCACTTTTAATAACAATACTTTAATTTTGATATAAATATCGTTATTTTGGTAAAACTAGCATGCAGAAGTTTAAATTTTTTGTATCAATAGGATCACTTTAAGGACGACACCTCCAATTTGAATGGCATCTTTTATGTCTTGGTGATAATACCTAATTTTTTTGTCCAGCTAATTTTGTTAAAAACATCTTAAATTTTTGTAATAATTTTATTGTTGAGATTATATTTTATGTTGAGTGAAAACAATTAATATCATTGACAACACCTTCATGTTATTTTTAATAAGATCTTCACTTTGGTGACTATATTTCATTTTTGCTGGATTTGTTTTAATTTCAGGAAGAGACTTGCATTTATTAATTCTCCTGTATCCACTCGTTAACCGATACACGAACACCTTCAAGTTAGTTATCTAATCATCCGACGAGACGTAACTGAAACTTGGGGGCTGTCGGCGATCTATACGTGGTTGAACACCAACACGAGGGTGTTATATTTATTAGTTTAAGGTAAAACCTAGAGCCGACTAGCACTTCCAAACATTTTGTCACTTCATTTAACGTAAGTTGACTGATCGTCTCATTTAATACGGTTCATGGGGGTTGAATAGACACGGCTCTTTTAAATTTTTGCCGGATGTGGGTTAACTTACTGGAAAAAGGGATGGCGATGTGAAAGACATTTAAAAAGGAAGTGAGATTGATTAGCATAAAGGAAACAAATACATGATGAATTGGTTTCATGTCGAAGGTTTGATCCTTTTCATGGAAAATTCGAATTTTCCTAGTGGAAATTGAGTGCAGTGTCCTTCTTATGTGTTGGCTCTTAAATTAAATTTCTATCTACTTTTGACACTTTCTCAATAAATCCTTCATCTTTTATGAAGTGTTCTGACCAATTTTGAATTACTGTATAAAGATTTTGAAGTTTTATGAAAATTTTTAAGTATTATATCTAATTCTGAACTCTTTTATCGATATTTTGAAATATCACCCTTAGTTTTGAATTTTTACACGAACTTTTGCAGTAGTAGTAACTTTTAAACTTTAATAATAAAATTTTTAATGTTTGTATTAAATTTATACCGCTTCCATGTCACTCTATATCTAAAATTTTAAACTGAAGGTAAAATCTTTTATTTTATCTAATCATGTGTAAAATTTTGGAACTAATTTTAAACTTTCGAACTAAATGTGTAACATTTTGAATTCGAACAAATTTTGGAACCTCTGGGCAAAATTCAAAAAAATCACTTCAACTTTTGAACTTCAATATTAAAAAATTGAATACAAGCATTGAAATTTCTGTGTCATTTAAACTTTCTTTCTAAAATTTTGGACTAAAGCTTTGCATCTAATTTGAAGCTTTAGCATCAAATCTTTAACTTTTGTGCCTAATTTTGAACTGTTTTACTGAATTTGTAATTATTTTATCCACGTTTTTTAAACTCTATTTCTAAAATTTTAATCTAAAACGTCAAAATTTTGATCATTTGTATCAAATTTTGAATTCTGCTAGGAATATTTTGAAGTGTGAATTTTTTACTTTTGGGACTCTTCTCTACTAAATTTGTAACTATTTTATATTATTTTGAACCTCAACCAATTTTAGAAGCTTAAAAACTTCTGGACTTGAATATTAAAATTTTGAATCCATGCATTGAAATTTCCATCTCATCTAAACTGTTTTTCTAAAATTTGGGACTAATTTGAAATTTTAGCATCAAATCATTAACTGTTAAATTTTTTATTATTCCACTAATATCTTCATCTTTTACAGATTTACACCAAGTTTTGAAACTTTTCACAAAATGTTGCACTAACTTTTGAAAATCACTATTAAAATTTTGAATTTTTCCATTTAACTTAAATTTTGAACTAAAGCCTTAAGTAGTGACCTTTTACATCTAATTTAAAACTTCAGCATCAAAGTTCTAACTTTTTGTCTAATTTTGAACTCTTTTACTAAATTTTTATTTATTTCACCGACATTTTAAACGCTTACACCAATTTTTGAAATTTTTCACAAATATCACAATAACTCTTAAAAATCAATATAAAAATTTTGAATTTTTGCGTCTCATTTAAACTTTTTTTTTAAATTTGATCTAAAGACTTAAATTATAAACGTCTGCCTCTAATATAAAACTTTTGTACTAAATTTTTATTTACTCCACCAAGATTTTAAACTCTTACACCAAGATTTAAAATTTTTCATTTTTATATTAATTTTGCCTCACCAATAAAATTTTCAACTTTTGCATTAAATATTTAACTGATTTACCACACTATAACTCTGTTTTGAACTAATATTTTAAATTTTGAGTTTTTGCACCTTATTTTAAATTACAACGGCAAATTAGGACTCTAGTATTAAATTGTTAAATTTTATACCAAATTTTGAATTTATCGTCAACATATTGAGTTATACTCACTTAACAATTTATTTCCAGCTGTGCAAGTTAGAAAATATTTTCTCCATGAGTTCAGTTCTAAGGAGGCAAACGAAATGTAAAAAAGATTTTGCTTTCTTTGTGGATTGGTTTGTTTAATAGTGAATCTCTGGAACGGACAAGATAAGTACAAGAAAATCCGAGCATGAAATTGCACAAGACGGTAATGAAACGATTTTTAAAACGATCATTCACGAGTAACCATTGAAAAGAAAGCAATTGATTTAACTGTCCCTGATCGTCCGATGATTTATCTTCTATCTGTCTAATTTATATTTGCTTTTTTCCCGGTATTACGAAAAAAACGGTACAATTTCCCTTTTCTTCAAGTATCGGTTTTATTAGTTCAAAATAGTTATGTTATTATTAAATAGGAGTAAAAAAATAGCTTATTGCAAAAAATGTATCGCGTTGTTCACTTTTTGGTGAAATTAGTTATATAAATTTTTGAATAAACAAATTTTAACTTTGAATAAATTTTTAAATTTCAGTTATATACTACTCTCAAAAATTAACGCCTTAAGTTTGAAGTTATTTTTTTCTATACCGTTAGTTGGATTTTGATGATTCTTTTTTACATTATAGATTGGTTTCTAAGAAATAACTGGTCCAATACTTTCTGAGAAATATCATCATTTTACCCATATACGGGTTGTAGAAAGAAAGTTATGTTTTTGCTCCAAATTTTACAACACTCTGTGGAAGTTATGAGAAATAACTATTACGCCTGATTAATATTGCGTTACAGCTCTATCTTTTCTCAACATTGTCGTTCAATAATTATATCGATATCTCTTTATGAAAGCTTAATATTTTTATTGAACTGTACGTCTGTAATTATTAATGGCTTCTTTATTGATTCCCTTAAGCTTTCTATATTGGAAGCTAGAGAAGTAAGCTTCGGATAATACTGGGGGTCAAAAATATCAAAAATAATACTCAGTATATAGATTTCAAGAATATTTATTAAAAAACATGTATTTATCTAGACACTTGTTAAATTTTGATTATATTTTTGAACATTTATTCCTATACCCCTTACATCGAATTAATGGAGTATTATACATTAATTTATACTAAAGCTATACATTTTTTATTGGTTTAACCTCATATGAGCAAACATTTGCTGCACATTTCCATCAGACCGCGGGGGTGAAGGTGGGGTTGAAATGTTTAATTTCTCTAGTGACTCCCTCACTCTTTCTAAATCAGAAGGGCTTGTTGCGGGGCTGACTGAGGCTGTACCCTGGGTTAGATTTTCAAAAGGTTGTTGAAATGGTCCCCCCATAGCTTCTTCGTCTTCGTTTGTACAAAAATATCTTTTGACAAACAAAACAAATAATATTATTCGAGTAATAATTTTGCCGACGTAAATTTGACAACTTAATTAAGATTTAAAGGTTATGTTGTATCATCTTCTTTTTTATTGTTTATTCCCAACTGGCCTATGTCCAGAAGGATATTGTACCAAAATTTTAGATAAGATTTAATGCCGTCTCCAAAGGCTACGTAGCCAACAGTATAAGTTCTATCACACAAATATTCTTTTTAAAATAAATTCATTAATTATGTGAAATTTATTTATATACTTTCAATAGAATGTTGAAGCTTGATAATTACTTTTAAAGCAAATTTTATACGAAATCATACTTCCGACTACAGTTTATATAAACATTTTTAGGGTTCATTTTCATAAATCTATCATCTGATATCCGATTAATAATCGTATCTTAAAAATAGAAATGTCAATTTTGGTGGGTTAAAAACTGTCCTATGTTTTAGTATGAAAAATAGTGTCATTTCAAGGTTAAATCTAGTAACTTTAATGACAACTTGACAGTTGGCAGCATTTTATTAACCATACAGTTCGATCATTTTAAATCATAAGCCGAAGACGATTGATTTAATATTCGCCTTTGAGTATACATTTTGAAATACAAAAGTAATAAATCGCAAAATAATTCCAAAATATTTGAAATCAATAAAAAGTGATGTTAAACAATATCTGGTATCGGGCAAAAGTTAAATATTTTGTAACGTTCCAGGATGACGGATAAAATTAAAAATATTTGATGGTTTTTCAATTTTGAATTTTTCTAACAATCGCGTATCTTACGACAAATCGTATCATCGGATACCGGATCTGTGGAAATTAACTCTTAGAATGGTATTTTCATTTTGTTTTGATTATCGATGTTATGTTGCTGGTTGTACAAGTTTTTTTCTACACATTTTTTTGTCTCATGTATCTCAATAGATACTCTCAATCCTCAATTAAAGCAAAATAACTCAATATTGTAGAGATAAGTAAATATGGTATACTACGCCTCTGGAATAAAAGCACCTCAGTTAATCTTCCAAGTAATTAAGGAACGTACAGATTGAATCACAGAAATTGCCTTTTTTAACGACAAATTTTCTTTATTGGGTATTTTTGGAAAATGTATAACCAAACGTCCACTATCTTTCATTTACACAATGCTTTATAAAGTTAAGTTATTAGTAATCTGATTGGCAAGTTTAAAAACTATCAGTCGAATAAAATGAAAATTTTGTTGCCACAAATTGTATTAAGAAGATTGCTTTTCCATTTTATATCGATGTGTCTTCACTTGATTACGACATTCAGGTATATCTTGTAATAGGATTTTTCTTTTTAAAGATTTTGAAAATTGATTGATTTCATATGACTATTATAACTCAAAATAAAGAAATTCTGAATTATGTCAAACAAAATTAACATATAGTTGTTTCGAACAAACTATAGCAATTAGAATTCAATAATAAGAATACATTTTAATTTAAACGTATCAAACAACATAAAACTAATTTAAATAGAACGTTGTAATATTAATCGAAGGAATAATTAAAACGATGATTTTTTTATTTACTTATTCCGAAAGAGGATGGAGAAAGACAAATATTGGGAACTTGTAATATAATCGTTCAATATTAAGTATAAACAATGTTTTAATTAAAAATAATTAACAAAAAAAAATTACACAATGAATTATAACATGATCTTATTTGGTTTGTTTACATCAAAGTATATTAACATTATTTTAATATTTTAAAACTCAACAATGCAAATTTTGAATAAGATTAAAATATTAATGATATACTATACTCTATTTGCAACTCACCTCAAGTATGGGATAGTTGCCTGGGGAGCAGCAAATGCTTCTCATATAAAGAATCTACAACAAATACAAAAATTAACTTTGAAAATAATTACTAATAAAAAAAGAACTTACCCTACAGAAGCGCTATCTAAAGAAACATTGATTCTAGACATAAGACAACTTTACTTTTTCAAAACTGTTTTAAGGCAACACAAAAATAAACATGAACTTAAAAAAATTAAACACCATTATGCAACAATTTTAAAAGAATTGTTATTCAAGCTAACAGGTTTTCAAGAAATTGTTCATTCGAGAAACGATTATTAGATAAATTAATTTCAATTGATTTCGACCATTTTTTTTCGAGCAATTATTTTCAAAGCAAATTGTTTAGGTCTATATCTCCATTTCTTAGTATATAGCTTTGATTCTCTTATTTTTGTAACTTACACTCAGTTGTTCATTCTTTAAAGGTCTCCCCACTATCCAAGCTGTCATTTTTCAATAAATTATTCAAATTATTTATTTCAAAATTTTATCGTTTATCTTCATTTCCAATTTCATCCAATCTCGTTACTCCATTGGCTTTTTTTAAGTACGTCATCTCTGTTTCACTGATTTGACTCTTTTAATGTAGTATACAAACCATTAAAACTAATTATTTTATGTAGAAAGTCTCTGACATCTTCTATTTTAATAAAAAACAATCAAACTATTGAAACAAAGGAGTGGAAAAAATGCTAAAAAATTAATATTTTCATTAAAAATTTTAGATTTAAAAGTAAAAATTATGGTAAATTGTTTTAAATTTAAAATTTTTGTAGATTTATTTGGTAGAGTATGCATAGTTTTAAATTTTGATGGATTGAAAATAATTAAAAAAAATTCTATTTGTTAGTAATTCAAATCTCTTGTTTTTATTTAATCTAGTAAAATTCTGTTTAAATGAATCAATTCCCTAGAAACACAAATCTCGAGGAAATCGCATATAAATCCTTTTTATTTTACCCCAACATACATTTTAATGATCTATATTTTATGAAAAAAAGTTTAAGGGTCAATGTTCTTTTGCAAGTTCAACAAACGTGCGATTTTCTGGTTATAATGAAAAAAAATTACCTTGTGAAATTTATTTTAGTTTTGATTGACATCATGCAGCAACAACCGCAATGAATCCCAAATTAATTGGACATTGGTTAATTGGTTTTAAATTTTTCACTTGTTGGTCACGTACAATGTTGATACATATTTGTTTTAGACAATATATTGTGTATAGAATGAAAGTATGGATAAAATTGTAATCAGTGTTATATAATTCTTTTAACATTGGTAGTGTGATGAGTTAAAAATGAGTGTCATTCAGTTGTACCAGAAATTTGAAGCAATCGTCTTGATTTTTTTTTGAATAAATTAAAAAATAAAGTAAAAAATCCAATATCTACCCTATTTTGTAAAACGCTTTAAAACAACTTTGCCAGAAAATATTTTGTGCAGCCGCAGGCACCAACTGTCTAAAAATTTTAGAAAAGCTTTATCATTAGAAATTACTCCAAATATATTTATAAACTTAAATCTTTCAATTAAGACGCCCAGTGAATTAATCCTACCTAAATAAAATATTGTTACTATACAATGTGTTGAGTTATTGGGATCCCGGCAAGAACAGAGTCGTTTCATTGAAATTTCATCTCAATTGTGTCGAAAGCTTTTTCTATAAAAGCTAGCGAGAGAATTTTATTTTGTAAATTACTGTTGAGTGCTACTACCAGGTCTGAATTATTTGCGATTCTGATAATTTGTAGTTTGATATTGGTTTTAGTCTATTATTTATTATCTGTTCATATATTTTTACGATAGTGTTATTACTCACGCATTATTTGAAAAACACCCTATACAAAGAAAAATAGTATCGAGGTTGACATTAATTTTATTTTAATAATATCATAACTGCTAGAGATTCTTGCGAAATAAAAACCACTGCTGAGTATTTAAAATATTTTTTTACAAAACCTCGATTGTTAAAATAAGTCGCTGATGTCCAAACACGTGTTTAGAGAAAGACAATTCTTTTTTACATTTTTGCAATAAGGTCATAGAATGTTTTAGAAACTACGAGTTTTATGCGAATCAAAAAGTAATTCAGTTGATATGGGGTGGTCGATAAGAGAAGGATTTAAAGCCGAGTATTCTGCAGCCGTTAAGTATTTTTTTTAAATACAGTTTCTAAGTAGTAATTTTATTAATTTGATTTTGTTTTTAAAAATCAGTGCGCTCTGGGTTCTTGGAGCTAGCCTGACAGTCTCAACTCTTCATGGTTTAATTTTCTTGGTTTTTCTTTTAAGTCATTTGGAAGAAATAAGGGTAGATATATACGGTCTATATCTTAAGCAATATTCAGCAACGTAATCGTAAATCGTTAAGTGTTTAAAAATTTGGAGGCGATTTAAGTTAAGGGAAAGAGGTGAATTCGTTCGAGCCGCCCTTGGATTCCATCTCGTATAGGAAGAGACGTCCGCCAGGTAGATTCCCACTTAAAAAAAAAGATTTTGTCAACCACCGGCCGAATTTAGGGTGAGATAATTGTCATTTAGTAAATAACTCCAGCTTAATTTGTCTCAGTGAAATAATCTCAGTAAACTCCCTTGTTCAAAATAGGAAGTAAAATTAATTAGTTGAGGGTCCTCTCACACGGTTACATTGTTTAGTAGGTCTGTAATACCAAAAGAAACGGTTAGAATCTTGGGATTTTACCAAATTAGGTCCAGCGATTGTAGCTGGCATTAATTACGTCATTGTCATTTCTTTTGGATTATTGGAGATAAGATTAATAGTGCTAAAACACAATAAAACCCGTTATTATCCATACATACCATAATTATTATCTTAATTTTGCGTAGTTTTTGTGCGGAGTTGGTGTTGGTACATATTGTTAGATATTTCTTCTCCTTTTTGTTTTATTATTATTTTGTATTCATTGTTTTTTTTTGACTTTGGTGCTACAATCTCTAATGTATATTATTACTTGGGGTTCTTTCGTTGTTGATTTATACATCTTAGCTCTACCAAAAAAATACTAATAATAATAATAATAGTAATAATAATATTTCTTTTTTCTTGTGTGCTTTGGGACCCAGATGAGGTTGTTAGATGGGGTCCAGAAAAACAAAAACACCACAAGACCTCATGAGTGGAATAATATATAAAGTACCTTATTCTGAATGCAATGGATTATATGTGGGTGAAACTGGAAGGAACTAAAAATTACAATAACTGATCATGAAAGGCGCACCAGACCTCTTACTTTGTTTAACATTATCACCAACAAAACTGGCCTCAGTGAACACAGTTTTAATTCCTTACATAAATTTGACTTCAAGAATGTTAAGATAGTTGCTAATCAGTCAAACACGACTAAAAGGAAATTACAAAAAATGATTAAAATTCAAAAAGAAAAAAATAATGTAAACAAGAAAAAAACACTGAGAGCCTTAACACAGCATATTTTCACTTAATTAACAAACTTCCTTCTGCTTAACAATCAAAACAAAGAAAAAATAATTAATCTTCACTGCTGTCTCATGTAACATTGTAATAATTTGTTATTATTAATTATATTTTTACAATTTACTAATTACAAATTCTTTAAAGAATTAATTTTAGTTCTATTGTACTCGTATATTTTATGTTTTAAATTGTCTTTATTGCATTCATTTTAGTATAGAACTATTTATACAGTTATAAAAATATTTACCCTTAAAATTTTATTAAAAAAAGTACCTTAACAGTTCTCAGATACGAGAAAATCATTATTAAATATTTTATTGATTTGTACGCTGCCACTATAAAAATTACAATTTATATTATAATATTAGAATTTTTTAAAATTTACGAGTACCTATTGTTGTTATGTACAAGATTATTATATTGACTAAAAGAACCTAAAAAATTTTTCGGTAAGGAACACCTTTTTGTTTTTTAATTTTATAATTTAATCATTTTTTAATTCTTTTGTTAATATAAAAAAAATGTAAATATATGTATTCGTTGTTTGTAGTGCCCAGAAGATGACCCAATAAAGGAACGAAACGTAGGCAATGAAATAAAAAACCCAATTCTCGTTTTAATTTTCTGGACCACATCCAACAACCTCAACCTTCTATAATATTTCTTACTTATGGCAATTTGAAAACTTTTCCAAAAGACTGTAATTGTTTTTTCATTTCCGCGAACATTAAACTTTTAACACTTTTCTCAATATTTACATAATTCTGTTAAAGTTTAGTCGATTCGGGCAAAATATTAAGAAACGTCGTAAGATTTTTACGATTTGACCTAAATTCCACTTAAATTTAGATAAATCTATCAAAATATTAATAATTACACCTTAGTTTTAACAACATTTTAAACAATCAAAATTTAAACAATTCTATCTAAATTTAAATAATTAAAATCACAATTTAAATAATTTCTTTGAATTATACATAAATGCAACAAAATATTAATGATTATTTTTAAATCTTTATTTACCTATTGAAAATTCTAATAATTCCTTTGAAGTTTAATCATTTCTGTCAAAATATAATAGTTTTCATAAACACATAAATACTTTGGAAAAATTCCACTTAAAATGAGAGCAATTTATCTATATATTAATAATTATAGAATTTCTTTAAATAAATTTCAAGATTCTCCGTTACAATTAAAAGAATTTTCATGAAATTTAAAAAATTCTCGCAAAATTTTAGTGAGTTTTAAAATTTGAATAAAACTTTTCAGTTCTTCTCAAATCCATTAAAGATGTCATTTAGTTTTTATTTACTCAACCACAATTTTAATACTCAAATACATACTTAAAATGTTCTATGAAAATATATCGATGGGAATATTTTAACAATTTGATCTAGATTTCGAATAAAATCATACAAACTCTTTAAAATGTAAATAATTGCAATTTTTTGTAAAGATTTTTTGCAAAATGTAAAACATTCAACTAAAATTTCAAAAAGTTTCCTCAAATTCAAATAATTCTCCAAAATTTCATTGATTTCGCCGAAATATGGATGAATTCTCTGAAGTTTATTTACATTTCGAAAATTTTTACAAATTTTTAAAAAGTTAATCGATTCTATTACAATTTAATCGTTTGGATCAATTTTTTGTTAGGGGTTTAAAATTTGGCCTAGATTCGTCTTACAATCCGAAAAATCATAATTTATTTTTTTAAACATGCAACATTTCGCAGATTCCGTTGTAATCAGCAATACCATGAAAATGTATTTGATTCCGCCAAAACGTCTCTGAAATTTGAAACTTTTAATAATCCCTAACGGAAAAAGTTTCCGTTGTCTATCAAATTTCGCTGAGTAACCCTCGAAACATCAACGCTTGACATGTTCACATATTTCATTGAACATAAATCTGCTTTAATTTTTATTTCAAATAAAGGATTAATGATCATTGGATACGACTCTGGGGATCATTTCCGACTGTAACCAAATCAACGGGGATCAACTTTGGCTTCAAATTGGCAGTTAAGCCGCTCCAAAAAATCGTTCCAATTATAATCGGCTCATCACAATTCGCATGTTGGAGTAAAACACTTGAAACGAAAGATTTATACACGATTTTCGGGAGATTTGTATTTCTCCAAATATGATTAATAATCCAAATTGAATTCCACTAAACTTAATAAAATTGAATCAATAAGAAAATTTATTTGTTCATTAATATTAGTTTTTAATTTTTTAATAACACTGTTAATGATAATGTTCACAATGTTGATTTTGAAAGAATTATTAAAAAATATTGATATTGATATATTGATGGATTTAAATAAACCTATGTGACGTCTTTAAAATATTGTTACGATAGTATGTACAGGGATTCAGTTAAATATCGCCCTGTACGTAGAACTTATTTTTTATTTAATGTTTTCTAAATTATAATATATACTGTTTATTTAATATTACGTTTTGGGACAATGTCGCGATCAGATAATAAATAAACATTTTTATTAGAGAAATTAAAATTAATAAACATTGGGGTCCTCTTCGTTGGGAAAGTTTTGAGTTTTGATTCTCGGATAATCGAGAAGTTGATAGTGCCTACCCCTGCGATTACATGTATTAGTTATTTAAAAATGTAAGTTGTCCTAATATTTTTATGAATTATTTTTATTCATAGATAAATAAATAAATTGTTATGCGGATACTGACGAAGGGAAAAAAATCATTGTGAAAGTGAAAGTATTTAAAATTTCGGAAAAAAAATAATTATTAGTAACAACAATTTTATTATCTTACGAACGATAATATTAAAAGAACAATAAACACTGAATACATATAGTAATTCAAAACCCAAATTAGCGTGAACAAGTGAAAAATTTGAAAACAAATTTCAATTAATTTGGATTTGTTGCGATTTTTGCTATATGATGTCAATCAAATAAAAATAAAATTAACTGGATATTTGTTTCCATTATAACCAGAAAACCAGAAAAGTGTTAAACTTTAAAAAAAATAAACATTGTTAGAATGTTGTTCTAAAAATACAATAATGAGAGGTAGTTTTTATTGACTGCAGAAAATATTTAAACTTTAAAGGATTTGTAAGATTAGAGGATACATTTTGTAAAAGTTTGAAGGATTTTAAAGTATATTGAAGATTTTGAATAACTCTGATTACGAGCATACTTAGAGGTATAATTATATACCTTTGGTCTCATTAACAATAAAACAAACTTAAATAATTCTACCAGGGAATATAATTAACTAAAACACATAATTCACAAATCTTGACATAATTCAGTTGAAAAAAACGACGATTTCAAATTATTCTGAAATTACATATTTTTTTTTTCAAAACAAGACACTTAGTGAAATATTAAAATTAGTCTTATTTTACCAGTTTTACCAACGCACACAAAAGTAAGAATTTAATTTTAAATTAATATTAATTAGAATATATAAATTTATGTTAAGTTAAAATGCGACCTAGAAGAACTTTTTTTCGTCATAGTATTTTGATTTGATCGCAGAAACTTCTGAATGAATAAAACTTATCAAAGTCTTGCTTAGCATTACGTCCAAGATATTGTAGAAGTTTGGGAGATCTTATTAGTTGTAATAAAGAAATTGCAAAAATATCATCTCTAGGCGCTACAAGGAGTCCGGAACGCGAATGATCCAGGATGTCTGTGGCAATACCTTTATTTGATGCGATAATTGGTTTGCCTAAACTCATTGCCCTCAGTAGAAAATCAGGACATACGTCATCGACACCAGGAAAAAGCATTATAGAAGCTTCTTCGATTAAAGTTCTTTCCTGGACTGTCGGAAGCAGAGGCATTGTAAAAATTTGACGTGAACAAACTTTATTATTGATAAAGTTTCTTATTTCTTTAAAATGTTTCTTTTCTTTTTTGTTGTTGTAATATCCTGCAATAACTAAACAGAAGTGGTCTGTAATATTACTGTCATCAATTATTTTTATGACGTTTTCGAAAGCCGTCACCGCTAACGAAAAATTAGATACTTTGGTACATTTGCCAACAGTAAGAAATATCGAATCATTCTCTCTTAAGCGGGGTATAAGTTTGTATATATTTAAAGTTGGTTCATCCCATAAACCAATGTCAGTAGGTGGATAGAGAATTGTAAGTTCTTTTGACAGGTTTTGATGTACTTTATTTAAAACTTTTGCATATCCGGCAGATTCTACAATTATTTCATCCGGTAATGTCATCGCCATTGCTTTTAATAATGAAAACTGTACTTTTGACGGACGTATGTCTGTATATTCTAGATCGGCAAAATTTTCAATGTAATATACCTTGTAATTACTTAATAGTTTTAAAAGACACACTGCCAAAAAGTTTCCATCAATAATAATAAGGTGGGGTTTTGGTTTTGGCGGTAGAACCAAAAATCTAAACACCATGTTGACAGCCTTCAAGCACGAAAAGAAACTTCTATAAAATCCAAACAAGGTCGGAGGGATCCATCCTCCGGAGATTTTTACTGAGTATTTATCTGAAATCTATTCCCGAGATATTATTTAAAAATCTAAGTTAGAAAATTAGTTACGTACCTTTAATTCAGGGTGAAAATTTCTTGGATTGTAGTGCGATGTCAAAATGGTAACTTTCTTGCCACACTGGAGACAACCAAATACAAATTTAAGGATATTTCGATCTATTCGTCGATTGACAAATTTCTCGTGAAAAATAATCACATGAGAATCTTCATGTGGTAAATCGCCACTGCCGATATCCATATTAATAATTTTAATATATTTCTGATAGAAAATATTTCTGATGTTTGTTATTTGTAACTGTCAAATTCAAGTTTTTTGTCAACCGACCCGCTATTGGCAAATCAAAATCTAGTCACATCAGGTTTCTTTACCCGAAATAAGAAAAGACTCACAAATTTGTTATTTCGTTGTTTATATTTAATTCATAATACGTGTTTCATGGAGAACGTATGTTTTTAAATATCAAAGATTATCTTTCCTTTTTTTTTTAAATAAACCTGACAAAGACAATGAGACTCATTGCCTGCGCGTTTTGACTCGTTTATTTTGTTCCGTGCTTATTCAGTTTAGTTGTCAAAATCTTTTATTGATAATTCTTGTATATCCTTAGTATAAAAATGTGTGGTAAATATTTTAATTCTCAAATACGTCAACTTGTTGCAAACTTGATGGATTATTTGGCACTTGAGCAGAATAATTTTGGACTTCTCTTACCTTTACTAACACACTCTTCATAAAATGTTCACAATATATTTTGGACAACATTAATCTTACAATTAATTTTTTGTAGCAGATTTCTCTGATTACTGATATTTGTTGTAAAATTGTTCTTTTTTTTTAACAAAATACTATAAATTAGTAGTTTTATTTTAAATTAATACTGCATACCAACTAAATATACATATACCACAATTAACATAATTTGCAATTAATATTTCCTAATTTATTTTTATCTTATTTTATTAAATAAAAAATATTGTTTTATTACGCTGTGGAATATATTCATTACAAACTTAAATTATAACATACATATATTTTCTAAATTATAACAATTACTGTTTATTTAATATTACCTGAGCGAGAGTTTTGGACCAATGCCGCGATCGGATAACAAATAAACATTTTTGGTGGTCATCAAATTTAATAAACATTAACGTCTTCTTGGTTGGGAAAATAAAAAGAGATCGAGATGTCAAATTTTGGTTCTCGAATGATCGAGAAGTTAATAGTGCCTACCCCTGCGATTAAATGTATTATTTATTTAAAGGTGTAAGTTGCCCTTATATTTTGTAAGAGTCGTTTTTATTCGTAGATAAATAAATTGTTATTGTTTCACTCAGCTTCTTTAATTTTCATTAACCCAGTTACATAGTGGGTTAAAACCCCCCTAATATAATATAAAAATACTTTCATATATTTATTGAAAGAAAATAACCCAATATTAATTTGATTCTTAAAAATTATGCGCTTTCGGACAAACTAAAAAAATTAAAACCCAAAATAAACAATAAAAAATCGTTTAAAACAAAACATAACATTTGGAGAGTAGTGTGTTTTGTCTATCTCGAGTCAAAGTGAAACAGCTGCAAGTTTTTTATACTTATACTCAAACAGGTTCGCTCTTTTCCCTTTTTATAGCAGCAAACCAAATTAGAGCAAAAATACACTTCCAGGCACAATGCATGCATAATTGTCCGACCACCTGTACTACACGTCGCCACGCTATCCTTCCGCATGTTTGCGTTCCGTAGGCATCTGGCGTCTCTTCCGATTCGCCGCAGGACATCTCAGGATCAGGCTCAGGACGTAACTCAACAGTCGGTCGGTTTCCTTGACAACGGCGACTGCGTCACTATTTTACTGTATTTAGCGCGGTCTCGTTCTACGCGCCTTCCGGTGCGTGTTAGCTAGCTCTTTCTAACGCTAAGAATTTTCTGCTGGGGCGGTGGCTGGTGGTTGAATACAGGATTGCCAAACCGCCGCCATGTGTTAGACACCAGGAATAATAGATTAAACTGTAAAATATGTTTGCTTGTTTTTATCCAACAGATTCCAGCGATCAAATATAATTCCTGTTTTATGCAAAAGGTTTATTATCGATTTTATTTACGTATAAATTCGAAATAAGTTGGCAACTTATTATTTATTTTTGAAAATGTCGAAATTATTTTTGGGTTAAAAATTTAAATTTCATCTGAACTGTATATTATAAGAATTCTACTTTTGAAATCCAAGAGGCTATGTGAAACAATAACAATTTATTTATCTGAGAATAAAAATAAGCTTTACAAAATATTAGGCCACACTTTTAAATAACTAATACATTTAATTGCAGGGGTAGGCACTATCGATTTCTCGATCATCCGAGAATTAAAACTTCACTTTGAATCTCTTTTTATTTTTCCAACCAAGAAAACCCCAATGTTTATTAATTTTGATAATTCTAAAAAATTTTTTATTTATTATTCGATCACTACCTCGCCCCAAAATTTTCGCTCACGTAATATTAAATAAATAGTGAGTGTTATAATTTGAAAAATATTAAATAAAAAATAAGTTCTATGTACAGGGCGATATTAAACTAAACCCTGTACATACTATCGTAAATATAAATATAAAATATAAATTATACTTTTTTTAAATTTTGACGGTTTATATTGCAAGAATTATTAAAAAACCGTTGAAATTTAAGATAAGAATAATTTATATTTTTTTTAAATAATTGAAATTTCTACCAAATTCATTTAATCCTAACAAATCCTTTATATTTTTTAAAATTATACCAAATCTTTTAAATTATTTAAATTCCTTTTTAAATTTCATTAACAAATCCTCAAGTTATTTTAAAAAACATTTAAAATTTCTCAAAATTGTTAAAAATTCTTCAGTTCATTCAAATTTATCAAAATTCCTTCAACAAACCCATCGGAATCAATGCCTTCAGAATCCTTAAAACTTATTTTTAAATTTTCCAGAAACCTTAAAAATCTTTAAATTCCTTTAATTAGCATCAAAGACAAAATCGTTCACAGTTTTCCGAATCACTTTAAAAACCCTTTTTAATTTAACTAAATATCATTAAAATTTCTTTAGCATTCATCAAATACTATTCAAAGTCCTTTTAAATTCTCCAAATTTCTACAAAAAACCCTTCAAATTCTTTTCTAAAAATTGTTGTCATTGTTGTGCTAAACTTGATGCAACAAAGTTGGGAATTTTTCAGCTGCAATTCGTTCTAAAACCATTTCCAATATCGATCGAACCGAATAAATTTATATTTCCAAAACAAAATAAGCGCACCCAAAACCTTCGTCGCCTCCTTTGGTCCATTAAGCTTTCAAAATCGGGTATAACGCATAAAATATTCATTAAGCTTTTGCCCTAATTCCGCCATCCTAAATAAAATAAATTTATATGCTCTTAATCTTAGTCATATCAAATCCCAAATAAAATTCCAAAAGTGTTAATGCAAATACAGGAATTTATGTACCGACAAAGTGAAATGTGGATCGAGGCAATAAATAGATTTTTAATTAAATGCATTGACAAAGGGTTTTTTGAAGATAAAAAGTTTTTTATTTTTCATTGGAAACAATACGGGGTCTTTTTTTTATCAATTTACTGTGCCTGTCTTCGGAATTGGTTCGTAGTTCTGTGTTGTCTTCGTGAAATTTTAAGAACTTTTGAGAAAGTTATACGTGTTGTGTTGTCTTTATATTTTCCAATGTAATTTTCAGTGTCCGTATTTAGATTTTCTTGCAAGTTTGGTCTGTAACTATTGAAAGCTGGTATTGTGTAATAAGTGATTAGGATGTTGTGAAGTATTTATATCATCTCTCCTTTGCAACTTCTCCTGCTTCTCCATCTTTTCTATATTTTCCCATTTTTTTATTTTATCTCTCCAATCATTTATTTTCATGCATTTTATGTCCTGAATTATTTGGTTCTCCCATCATATCTTAAGTTTCCCTCATAGTCTATTACTTTTTGGTCTATATTTTGTAATATTTTTTATAATTTTATCGTCTTTCTATTAACATACCATACCATCTATTTTTTTATTTTAGTATTTTGACTATATCTTCTTCTCTTAATATATTTAATGTTTCTCTCTTCATGAATCTTCTCTATTGTTTATCATCTATTTTCTTTGGGCTACATATTCTTCTTATTAGTTTCCTCTCAGAGTTTTCTTCTCCTTTATTTGTAAGTCTTATAGTCTTAGTATTTGAGTATTTCATTCCTGATTTATTGCTGTTTTGTATACTCTTAGTTTTATCTTATTCCTTATATGATAAATTTCTATACTTTTTTCATTTTTGATGTCTATAAATGTATCAAGATACTTAACACTTTTAATTTGATTACATTTTCTTAGATTTTATATTCTTGTTATAAATTTTTAGACATTTCTTCTCCACCTCTTTAGTTACCTTCGAATTTTGATTCTTTTTTCCATTTTTTCCATTTCTTTTTATCATTGGCTGGCATCTTCGTTAAGTGAGTACTTAATTATATTTTTGCTGTTTTTTTAATATTTGTATTCATAGTTGTTCCATTCTGTTTTTTATTTTCAAGTTGGTCTACTTCAAATTTTAGCTTTAAAAGAAGATTTATTCCCTGATGATGCCATATACTGTAACTTTTTGGCCTGAATAGGTACTGTCACGGCCTCTTTTTGTTGAGAAGAGTAGACTGATTATTTTCTAAAAATAAGAATTATAAAAGTTATGAAAAAATAGGAACTTTTTTATGAAGTATATAAATTTTAAATCTAGTTTCCATGTATATTTTGATTTGTTGTAACTATAGGATTCAAAAAAGTTTGGCGAACTTAAACAAAAAACTGTGAAATTTGCATAGATATTTGCAATTTGCATAGAAATTTAAGGAAAACTGTGATCTCATTAAATTTATTTTCTAGAAAGTTTGGTAGTTGGGAAAAAGTGAAAAACTCTTAAAAAGTAGAACTAAAATGAGACCTAATAATTATCATAGATCATTTAATTAATTATTTTATCGTGAGTTTTTGTGCTTTACTGTTCTTTTTTTACCCAAAAACTTTCTAAGAATCTGGATTTGTTTGAGTTGTACAACTTTGGATCGAACGTAAGAAAAATGAGCAAATTTGATTTCTCTGCATCTTTTCTAACTGAAAGTACTACTTAATATTGGAATTTCGGCTGTAAAAATTTTAATATCAAGATTAAAAACCCCATTTTAATAAAAAATTACGTAAAGGAAGAATGTCATCAAATATAATCAACAACTAACAACTAATTACTTTGGCGTACCTCATTGGAAGGCCAGAAGGGTTCATCTGTTACCATACCATCTCACACAAAGATTATATTTCTTCCGTATTTAAAATAAATCCAAAGTGTCATCATACGAATTATGATCTAAAAATGTGTACATGTCTTAAATGCCAAAATCGGGAAAATAATTTAGTTTTATTTCGTTGGTTCTATCGCACAGTGGCGAGCAATTAAGTTAGTTCTCCATAATTTATAAATTGGTAGGGATGACTGAATCAGAATTATATAAGGAGCTTGAAATTTCTAGCGATGAAGAATTTTTAGTTGATGAAATTGACACCGAAGTCGAGATATTTCGATATATTTAACCCCCCACCGCTCCTAAATAATGAACACTATAAAGGAGATAAAAATATTTATTGCCCTGAATTCTCTTATGGATATAAAGTTTTTACCGACTTATAGAGATTACTGAAGTATAAAAGAAAATCTTCACGACTATTTTATTTCCAAATGTATGACGGTGTTGTTGGCTACTAGGCAATATTTATCCAAATGATAAGAGTTCTATAGCCAAAGAAAGGTAAGACTACAAACGATAAATTATATAAAGTCAAATAATTTACCAATAAATTGAAAAAAAGCTTTCAAAAACTATACAAACCAACAATAAATATAGCAGATGAAATGCATGAGAAAATTCAAAATCTTTCCACAAAACTTTTAATAAACTTGACAACTAGTTTCGACCTAACAGGGTCATCATCAAGTCTAAAAGTGAAAAATAGTACAAATAACAAAAAACAATATAAAGCATAAAGTAACACATAAACCACAAAATAAATTAAGATCGTGACACATTTCAAATATAAAATAAAATTGATATCAGAGACTGCAGTATAACCTTTTAAATCTAAATATAGCAGATGATGAATCAATGAGTCGTTATAAAGGTACAAGTGCTTTGAAGTATTTTTATGTATGCAACTTGGACTTGGAACCAAAAACCTGACTCTGATAAAGTTAAGCAAAATCCTACTTAAATTAGTGTTTGTAGATACAGGATTATTACCATTTTATTGATCATTATTATTAATAAAAATATCATTATTATGAATTATTCTAAGAAGTATTACCACTAACAACATCACAATAAAAATCAATAGAGTGAATGAAATAAACTGAACGTATATGCCTGCAAATTATTTACCTGTAAACATTCATAACGTTCATAATTGAACTGTTAAATATAGTTGTTTTACATAGATACATTTACGAATATGATTTTAAATAAAAATTCGTTTAAAACAATTCTCTATATGGCGTTTGCGTGAGTAAAATTATGGGTAACAACTGAACAAAGTTATTTAATATCTGCTTCAATTTACGGACTGTAAAAAAAAACCAAATCATTATAAAACATTATTCTATACAGTTAAATTTAGATTTGTACACTACGGAAAAAATCCAAATAAAAAACTAATGGAGAGCTTTTTAAATATAAAAAGGTCCAAAAATTTAAACCAGTTTTAAAAACTCTATTAGCTTGTTATTAGGTTAATTAATGCTTTCGAAACACCTCGTTAATTGCGTCCATAAATTACTCACTCTCGTTTCCCAGCCGTCCAGTTATTACCTAAACGTATTAAAATATTAATTTGCAACAAATAAAGGATAGGATTTTATTGAAAACAGTGTCCTCTTAAAAGAGTTTATATAGAACGAATGTAGCGTCGCGACGCTTAAAATAGAAAAATAGTAACGGGGAGGAAACTAAGATCACCCCTGGGCCGTATCTCAGAATTGGATTATAATACAGCTTCGGGAAAACAATTTAACAATTTTATACAAAAGCGGTTTCGAGAAAAAATATTTACAAATTTGTAGGTTAACCGCTAGAAGGCGTAATTGAATACCAAAAATTCAAAAAGCAAAATTTTACAAAATTTACCCAACTGAACGGTATTAGAAATCATCATCATATTATTCGAAAAATTACTCCGGTTGTGCTTAAACGATTTTTATAATATTAGTGTTATTGAAATGAACTTTTCTCCACTTATGACATAAGTCTAAGCAGTAATGTGAATGCTAAGGGGCTCTATATCAATACTTTAAGATGTTTTTTTCTTAAAAATATTATATCAAAACATATAATTTTGACGCTCTTATTAAAAAAAAACAGATTAAAACTTGTGAAACCACAAATACACAGAATTTTTTGAAGACTATGATGATCGTATTCCAATACCCAACATCGGTAAATTTTGTCAAATTTTGCTTTTTTAATTTTTGGTTTTCAATAACGCCCTCTAGCGGTGAACCTACAATTCTGTAAATAATTTCCAGGTTTTTCTCAAGCCCACTTTTGCTAGAAATTTTTCTTCCCGGCACTGTACTATAATCCATCCCTGAGTTAGTTGGAGTTGCCCATTTGGTACATACGGTCGAATCATATTTCATAAATATATTGGAAAGCTCTTTTGAAGTACGTTTTTTTTTAATTTGGTTCAATAATGGGATGAAGATGAAATTATTACACAAATTATTTCATTGAAGCAAATGTGTAAAATTGATGAACTTTTGACAGAATGTAAAACGAGTAGGAAATTTTTCTGTTATTTTTCTAAACGTATTAGCATTGATGCGTGAATAAAATTCTATGATTTTTGGTACCAAATTATGTAATGAATCGGATTGAGTTTTCGTTAAACAATACTTTTTAACTAATCAAGAAAAAATCGTATGGCGGTAGATATGGAGAACCAGCTGGCTACTTCGTACCAAGATATACCTGATTCAAATATAAAACTACTTGTAAAAAATAATGGAAACTCACTGTTGTACTGAAACATTATTTTACTAATTATTTAAATGATCAATGTTATTAATTCACTTATTATTACCAATATTTCTGCGATACAATTATTTAAAAAAGCACTGTTTTGGAAACAGGTTCATACTGTTTTTTGTAACATCCGAATATGTCTCATCTCGATTAAGAAATAATAGGAACCATGGCTTAAATTTCCCTTCTCAAAAAAATATTTTAACCCTACATTTCAAAAGTCAATCAGTTCTAGGTATATTAGGTACATACAATATAGAAAGTGATTAGACCACGACTTATATACCACTTTGTAAACAATGTTTTCTATTAACTGCCCATTCTCAGAGAAATTTCGTCTGTAGCTAATGCAATCTGAGACTAATTTAAAGAATTACAGGAATTTGAATTAATATTTCATTTGGAATGGAATATATGTGGAAAAAGTGTGTAATTATGTAGATTTTCTGTCGGATAGAAAATTTTATCTACTTTAGTCAAGAATTAAAAAAACTTAAATCCCCAATTATAATTGTAAAAACTATTAGACAAACCAATACAACAATCGAAACTGGATTTAATTGGAAAATGATCTCTTTCTGCTGGATTTTAATAAAAGGCCACTCAATCAAATAAATCATTTTATTTAAATTGATTTCATTTCACTCCTCTATTAATTAAGTTGATATATAACGTTTATTTTTATTTTTAAAATATTTCAGTTTTAGGTATTTATAGCTTCATAAAAAATTATGCACAACATGCTTTTAAAAAAATCGAGTTAGCAAGAAAATATTTTTCCGTCAAACAGCCCGTCGCAAAATAATAAGTTCAATTAGTAGTTTTTTGAGCAAGAGAAGTTAGAAACAAACAAATCATATACAAGAAATTATATTAAATAAAAAAGTGTGATCATAAAAAGCTAATTTACTTGAATTTTGAAAATTTCCAAATTTTACTCGAATTGTTTTTTATTTTTATTGTAAAAACTTCAAGCTAATAAACAACTTATTTTATCTAAGTTTTGGTCGGTATTAATATAACTAACAATTCCCTTGTATATGTACTAAGTAGGCAATTTAGAAACAACCACTTACATAAAAATTTGCAGGCAACATACGTTGTATTATCCCTTAACATCCTTATAGAAATTTTAAATTTATGAAACGGAATAAGTTATAAAACTTATTGGAAATTGTTTGCAGGAATTTGAGTTAAATCCTTAGTAGAAATATAACAAAAAGTTAATAATTTTGTAAATTTTCTATTTTAATGTAATTTGTTCCGATTTTTATGTTAAGGCGATAATATAATTTTCTGAATGATGTTAAAAAGCGTCAAGTACTCCAATAAAAGAAGTCTTCCAAACTCCGTCAAAGAAAATGAATAATAATAAATCACTACTCTTAATATTTGCCTTTTATAGTTATTCCTGAAATATTATATTTTATATTTTTATACGTTGTAAACAATAAGTAATAAAAGCATATTGGCAAGAGAAGTTAAAGGGCAAAAAATATTTTTTTTATTTTTACACTGAAACCTCAAGCTAATAAAGAATTTATTTAATGTAAATTTATTAAACGCCATCAGTTATAAAACTTATTGGAAATTATTTGGCAAGGATTTGAAATAAAACGTCAGTTGAAATATGTTCATAAAAAGTTTATACGTAAGACGAATTTCTATTGTAATGTTATTTATTCAATTTTTAATTACATTTCTCTTACTTCTTAATAAGAAGTATTAAAATTTATGTATAAATTCCTAAGATTATATAATTTTCTGAATTAGCGTGAAGTACTCCAATAAATTGAAAAGAGGTCATCCAAATTTCGTCAAAGAAAATCTCATTTTTAATAATAAATCACTGCTCTTTTTGCTCTCATTAGAAACAAAAAGACAATGTAAACTTATGAAACTGCTGTTCTTGTTCTTTTGTGCTATTTTCCCGATGTTATCAACACTTTCTTTTCATTACACCTGCTCTTTAACATTAGAAGAGCCTCTTTCAACACCGAATACCGATACTTTCAAAAGATTGTGCGAGAAAATTCCAGCCGAGAAAGTTGTACGTTTTAAGTAAAGGGAAATTGCCTTAATTGCTCGAAAAATATAAATTGACAAAAGATTGAAATATAGATACAACAAATAAAATATTTGGTACACCAAGTTTCTATATTTTACAAATTATAACCAAATTTTAATAATTAATTGTTTATTAATATTAATAAAACATGAATTGCCAGGAAGTAGTTACGAGACTAATTTGCTATATTTATTACAAAATATAACAATATTTGGATTATGTCCAACATATAATCTTGTTTTAAGAATTTTATTACCTATCTTCTTAGCTGAAATAACAAAGCGACTAATAACTTTATCATAAAAGCTATCTTGAATTATTACGATTCTCTTTGAAACGACAGCACATAAGACTTTTCTGCAATTTAATATTTCTGCCTTTTATTTACGTTCATATATTTATAGGTTTCCAATAAAAGATGTATCGATCCAAGAATTTAAACAGCAATACTGAGTTCTTGTATTCTTTGTCAACAGATCGATCAGTTGCTCATCGAATAAAACTCTAGTCAGTTTCGTTCATAATTTAAATTTTCCTTGGTTTTATGCAGAGAAATGCATTTTAATTTCCTGAAAAGTGATGCATATGCAATATGGAGGACTCATTGATCTGTGATAATTAGCACAGCAATTTTCAATTCTCAAAACACTCAAGAAGCACTTTAAAAGATGCAAAATTGATGTGAAAGTTTGAAATCAAATTTGAATATCTAGAAACGTTTTCGAAATTAGAGACAAGTAATCAGGAATTCTACAAAATTGTTTTAATTTACATATAAACTGAATCATTTGGGTATACACTGAATGAAACTAGATCATCATTTATATTCAAAGATTTTTTATAGAGACCCCTCTAGAAACGTAGACGGGTCATTTGTCTTTTCTTATTACCCTACAACGTTCCATTTTTCAACGATAAGAATCCTTTAGAGCCCTCCGTATCAATAAATTCAAGTGAAAAGCGGTGATAGAAATCAAATTATCCGTGCTTTTTTTAGGGCATAAAGGTGAAAGGTATAACTTTTTGCTAAAATCGACTTCGACAAAAAACAAGAATGTCAGACTTTAACAAATATTTAGCACATAAGAATCGCAAGAACAAGAAATACAGAAAATATTGTTTTAACGTACATGACAAATTTGAGAATATTTTATGATATTGTTAATAGTTTTATTAAAATGATTAAGTCCTACCAGATTATAAATAAGTATAATTATTTGAGAATTACAACCCATTTTTTTTATAAATATATATCCTAATTTGACATCTTAAGATTTGGCTTATTATTATATAGGTATATTAAGAAATGTTAGAATAATTATAAAATTTAAAGATTACTAATAATGTTACAGGGTATTATTATAATTTAGAGTATTCTGAAATAAGAACTTATAATGTTTTAATCAGAAAATTTTATGAATGGGTCTATTTGTTATTAGTATTTGTACCAAATGATTTTAAAGACTCAAAAAATTTGTAGCATAATAGTCAAACATGCTTCATTTATTTACATTTCACATACATTAATTTAGTAACAAAAATTGTGTACATGCAGGTTTGTAAGAAAGGTTTGGTAATAAATAAATATTTTAAGGGAAAACGTGTTCCATTATTGAATTTCGTATCAATAATATTTGGAATTTCAAATAAAATGTCATAAATATACTGTCAAAAAATTAAGCTGTGATCTTGAAAAATTTTAAAAGTCCTGAAAAAAATTGACATTCCTCTCTCCTAAATGAGATTGCTAAAAGTATACCCCGTTAATAAACATATAAATTATATGATTAGTAAATCATTTATCTACATTTCTGTTCAATAATATAATCTCACTTAAGTAATATTAAAACATTACTTATAAAAACCTTAACCGTTGTATACATTAAAAAAATTGTGTAGTGAAGTGTTTTATCCTCACTGGGAATAATAATAATCAACAAATTTGGGAATGCAACAACCATATCTTTGATAAGAATGAAATATTTGTCGTTAATCATATTTTTTTTCTTGAGAATTGAATTGAATGTAAATATTAATGAGGGTTCATTTTCATTTTATATTTCTTGTTTACAACTTTGCGCCCAATTTTACTTTTTTATTTATTTTAATAAATCAGAAATAATTTTATTTTGAATTTTACTTATAAAAAAAAATTAAAAAAGGAAATTTATCATATCAAAAAATCAATCATTAATTCATAACTACTAAAGAATCTTGTGACAATAGTGATTTTTTTAATCCCTTGAGCCCCCCCTTACCTCTCGTGCTCCTCTGCAACTCCCGTTCACCCAAAAATTTAACATTATTTCTATTAGATACTTAATGCATTAAAAACTATTTTTGGTGAGGCTTAATTAAAATTACGAGCCTATTAATATCATTTTAAATTGTTTGACACTATAAAATAAATATCTGAATTACTCTGTATTCGTATTTGATGTTCAAATGATTACATTGAAAGGAACGAATTGCACTGAGGACAGAGCCCTGAATTCTTTCAACTTGTCATTTGATTTTTCATGGTATAATACATTCCTTTTTGTGACAGACATTTTTCTTTTAGGATTTTTATTCAGATAATTTTCCAATGAACCACTGAAAGGATATTGATATTGCCGTATATTAGTCTTCGATATTAATAGATCCATTTCCTTACACTGGGCAAAAAATGAGACCATAAAATTTTCTCTGATAAGAGAAGAATGTATAGAAATACGAAGAAGAGATACTAAAATGGGGATTTAATTGACTTACATCCATGCAAAAAATGCTTCACTTTAGATATTGTGAAAAATTTGTATAATAAGTTATTATATTACAATATCTAGCTTAAATAAGGTTAATAGTTTATTAAAATAAATACTATTTACTGCCATTTTCTTAATATTTTTAAAATCTAACTTTAGCTAAAGTTGCATTTTACTATGACATTCTTTGTTTTACTAGGACAGGCAAATATCACAGTCAAATATAATTTTAGCTAAAAATTGACTGTAAAACGTTTATGAATGTAACCGTTAATTTATACGTTATGTCTACAATTTTACCTTATGAGGAATTTTATTCTATTACATAAAACTTAAAAACTAATATCACAATTGCAATAAGCCATTAAAACATTACAATTGTTGGCTTATCATCAAATGGTTCTACTGGATTTTGAATTTGTTTACTTGTAGCTTGTGGAATATGAACATTAAATTAGTTTCTTGTATTGTAATTATGGTAGTGGAAGTTAAATTTTATTTTACCAGACAAAATATATTGGTTCTTTTATCACATGACAATAATAATCTCATTGCTCTATTTTGCTATTACTACAGTTTTTTGGTTTAATTTTGATTTAATAAATATAGAATGGTAGCACAGTAAGTGACATGAGGCAAGTTTATACTATTATGTAATAGAGCCAATGATCACATTTTGGGATATTTTGTAAATCTCTTCAAGTAATTAATTTGCAAAACATTTTTTTTACAAACAATGCAATAATTTCATCTGGACTTTTGTTATTGGACATAGTAAAAACAATATTTTTTAAGCAATCAAAACTAACGAGTTATTTAATGATTTTTTCCAATAACAGGAAAATTATTAACGTTCTAAGTTATTTTAGAGTCAAGTCATTTATACTATCAATATAAATACTTAATATTTGCATCTGATTTTGTATTGCAATTTTCATTTGATTCAAGTTTTACAAAATTGTTTTGTTTATGATTTTTAGACACCATTGATTTCATTATATTCCAGAATTTAGTAATTTTTTTTGTTTTCCATTTGAGACTCACATTATTTATTTCTTTCTTTTCTAATAATTTTAATAGTAATATTGCTTTTTTTATAGAGACCTTCATTTCCTTGTGTTTTATTTAATTTATAATTTTTATTAACCTAGTTCTTATTTTTAGCTGCAGTTTGCACTACGTCATTCCACCAAACTTTAGGAAATATTAATTATATAATCGATGAACTTATGTGAAAACATGGGCTTGAATAATTATAACTTCCACCCTAACATTGCTATTTCATGCTATTTCTATGCTATTGAATTAATTCGGCCAGATTGTAAATGATATTACAACAAATATATTGATGGATACAGCGATAAAAAAGTCATAAAGATGTGAAATAAAGAATTAGTTCAGTGTGGTGCTGAAGTTTCAGCAGAATGTGAATGTGTGAATGTGAATCACTAATAACTAAATAATGAAAAATATATTTGTGACATACAAATTGAACCGGTAATCATAAATTTTATCAACAATTCTGGATTAAAACTATGAATTATTTAATGAGCAAATGGATTTTATATTTCTATACAAAAATATATTTAAATTAGTAAACATAGTTAGTGGTAAACATTATTCAAACCACTATAAGATGTATCATTAGTAATAAACAAGCATTTTTTACAGATTTTCTTTTATTTAATGGCCTTATAAATGTAAAAACACGATAGACTTAAGATATTTATTTTTATGTTAACTACCCATACATCTGCTGAAGTAGTAACCACTTCAATATAATCGATTATTTAACTAAAACATTTTAACTTATTTCGTTTAAATATAATAAATCAGATATTCTTTTTATAATTTTTGACAATATTTTGACAATAACGTATAATTACTGTTAAAAGCTTAAAATTATAAAAATATTATTTCTCATAATATAAACAGTATTTTATCATAAAATCAAATAAAAATTGATCCATAAATATTTCACGCTTTTTGTTAAACGTTGTACGCTTATTACAATGAAGTGAGATATTGGAAAAACTCAAAATTAACTAAATGCAATCCATTTCGATAAAAAATGGTATTTTCCATTTCCGATGTAAAAAACATGAAATGCGTGCATCAGTTTTCATCAGTGGTGAGTGATATGTTTACCAATATGAGGTAACGAATTTAGCTTTTATATAAAAATAGAAGGTCATTTAAATCACCATTGCCATTCACGATTGAAGAGAAAGCCAATCAAAATAACTGTGGAATTTAGTTTACTTACAATAAATTCATTAACTGATTTGCTATTGAGTATTGATTAAGTATCCAATTTAAAATAACGAAGTCAAGGTTAAAAAATAAAAATTTTATGTTTTAATTTTCAGGCAAAAACTGAAGCTCACTAGTTATATTTATATTTTTTATTCTTCGTATTTTGTTATATTTATATATTTTTTCAATTTTCAATTGTTCCTAAAGCTATAAAAGCTCCATACGAAACAATTCCAGGAATGAATATCAATAATGTATGTGAATTATGAAGTGTAATTGAATCAATTTAAATAATGTTTCGTTTGATTGAGTGGCGTTATGCTTTTCATGTGATTCCAACTGGAATTAAATAAATTCTATGCTTGAGTAATATAGAAATTGATCGATTTTTTGGCATTTTTGTTTAAATATATTTATCTACCGAAAATCCAGCTTTTATTAGTATTTTAATTAGTCCTATATTTTTTTAAATTGTTACTGCTAATTTAAGTTTTTTTTTGTAAGAGCATTTATAAATATCGACATTTTTTTATACTACATAATTCTAAATTTTTTCCGAATATATTTTTACTGATATCTTCAGTGGAATACCTGCCAAACAATTTTTAATTAGTTTTATTACATATTTCTATAAGAACCAAATTTACTTGGAGTTTTATTAAATAAACATCTGATCGATTCGTTGACAAAAAATAAAAACGTTTCTAGATATTCAAATTTGATTTCAAACTTTCACATCAATTTTGCATCTTTTAAAGTGCTTCTTGAGTGTTTTGAGAATTGAAAATTGCTGTGCTAATTATCACAGATCAATGAGTCCTCCATATTGCATATGCATCACTTTTCAGGAAATTAAAATGCATTTCTCTGCATAAAACCAAGGAAAATTTAAATTATGAACGAAACTGACTAGAGTTTTATTCGATGAGCAACTGATCGATCTGTTGACAAAGAATACAAATGAACCCTCATTAATATTTACATTCAATTCAATTCTCAAGAAAAAAAATATGATTAACGACAAATATTTCATTCTTATCAAAGATATGGTTGTTGCATTCCCAAATTTGTTGATTATTATTATTCCCAGTGAGGATAAAACACTTCACTACACAATTTTTTTTAATGTATACAACGGTTAAGGTTTTTATAAGTAATGTTTTAATATTACTTAAGTGAGATTATATTATTGAACAGAAATGTAGATAAATGATTTACTAATCATATAATTTATATGTTTATTAACGGGGTATACTTTTAGCAATCTCATTTAGGAGAGAGGAATGTCAATTTTTTTCAGGACTTTTAAAATTTTTCAAGATCACAGCTTAATTTTTTGACAGTATATTTATGACATTTTATTTGAAATTCCAAATATTATTGATACGAAATTCAATAATGGAACACGTTTTCCCTTAAAATATTTATTTATTACCAAACCTTTCTTACAAACCTGCATGTACACAATTTTTGTTACTAAATTAATGTATGTGAAATGTAAATAAATGAAGCATGTTTGACTATTATGCTACAAATTTTTTGAGTCTTTAAAATCATTTGGTACAAATACTAATAACAAATAGACCCATTCATAAAATTTTCTGATTAAAACATTATAAGTTCTTATTTCAGAATACTCTAAATTATAATAATACCCTGTAACATTATTAGTAATCTTTAAATTTTATAATTATTCTAACATTTCTTAATATACCTATATAATAATAAGCCAAATCTTAAGATGTCAAATTAGGATATATATTTATAAAAAAAATGGGTTGTAATTCTCAAATAATTATACTTATTTATAATCTGGTAGGACTTAATCATTTTAATAAAACTATTAACAATATCATAAAATATTCTCAAATTTGTCATGTACGTTAAAACAATATTTTCTGTATTTCTTGTTCTTGCGATTCTTATGTGCTAAATATTTGTTAAAGTCTGACATTCTTGTTTTTTGTCGAAGTCGATTTTAGCAAAAAGTTATACCTTTCACCTTTATGCCCTAAAAAAAGCACGGATAATTTGATTTCTATCACCGCTTTTCACTTGAATTTATTGATACGGAGGGCTCTAAAGGATTCTTATCGTTGAAAAATGGAACGTTGTAGGGTAATAAGAAAAGACAAATGACCCGTCTACGTTTCTAGAGGGGTCTCTATAAAAAATCTTTGAATATAAATGATGATCTAGTTTCATTCAGTGTATACCCAAATGATTCAGTTTATATGTAAATTAAAACAATTTTGTAGAATTCCTGATTACTTGTCTCTAATTTCGAAAACGTTTCTAGATATTCAAATTTGATTTCAAACTTTCACATCAATTTTGCATCTTTTAAAGTGCTTCTTGAGTGTTTTGAGAATTGAAAATTGCTGTGCTAATTATCACAGATCAATGAGTCCTCCATATTGCATATGCATCACTTTTCAGGAAATTAAAATGCATTTCTCTGCATAAAACCAAGGAAAATTTAAATTATGAACGAAACTGACTAGAGTTTTATTCGATGAGCAACTGATCGATCTGTTGACAAAGAATACAAGAACTCAGTATTGCTGTTTAAATTCTTGGATCGATACATCTTTTATTGGAAACCTATAAATATATGAACGTAAATAAAAGGCAGAAATATTAAATTGCAGAAAAGTCTTATGTGCTGTCGTTTCAAAGAGAATCGTAATAATTCAAGATAGCTTTTATGATAAAGTTATTAGTCGCTTTGTTATTTCAGCTAAGAAGATAGGTAATAAAATTCTTAAAACAAGATTATATGTTGGACATAATCCAAATATTGTTATATTTTGTAATAAATATAGCAAATTAGTCTCGTAACTACTTCCTGGCAATTCATGTTTTATTAATATTAATAAACAATTAATTATTAAAATTTGGTTATAATTTGTAAAATATAGAAACTTGGTGTACCAAATATTTTATTTGTTGTATCTATATTTCAATCTTTTGTCAATTTATATTTTTCGAGCAATTAAGGCAATTTCCCTTTACTTAAAACGTACAACTTTCTCGGCTGGAATTTTCTCGCACAATCTTTTGAAAGTATCGGTATTCGGTGTTGAAAGAGGCTCTTCTAATGTTAAAGAGCAGGTGTAATGAAAAGAAAGTGTTGATAACATCGGGAAAATAGCACAAAAGAACAAGAACAGCAGTTTCATAAGTTTACATTGTCTTTTTGTTTCTAATGAGAGCAAAAAGAGCAGTGATTTATTATTAAAAATGAGATTTTCTTTGACGAAATTTGGATGACCTCTTTTCAATTTATTGGAGTACTTCACGCTAATTCAGAAAATTATATAATCTTAGGAATTTATACATAAATTTTAATACTTCTTATTAAGAAGTAAGAGAAATGTAATTAAAAATTGAATAAATAACATTACAATAGAAATTCGTCTTACGTATAAACTTTTTATGAACATATTTCAACTGACGTTTTATTTCAAATCCTTGCCAAATAATTTCCAATAAGTTTTATAAGTTTAATAAATTTACATTAAATAAATTCTTTATTAGCTTGAGATTTCAGTGTAAAAATTAAAAAAAAATGTTTTTTGCCCCTTAAAAATCTAAAATGAAATATTTCAGGAATATCTATGAAAGGCCAATATTAACTAAGTCAATAGAGAAGTATAATTAAAACAATTTAAATAAAAACTTCCCACCAAATAGAAATGAATTCTATGTTTAAATAACCGATATTTTGGGTCTCCTTTTTGAATCGAATTGGGATTGTGATATTAGTTTGTCTGGTATATTTTTTTTAATTATTATTGTAAATTTAAGTTTTTTTTATAATAGCTGTGGATATTTATTTCCAGCAGAAAATAAACATAATTACAAACTTTCCACATATATATATTTTAAATGGGTTATTAGACCAAATCCCTCAATTCATTTTATCACAGTTTCATTAGATATGGTTGAAATTTCTCTGAGAATGGTCAGTTAAAACATAACAGTGTTTACAAACTGGTATGTAATTCCTGCTTTGATCTCTTTGTATATTGTTTGTAGCTAATATACCTCTGTAGAACTAATTTGATTTTGAATCGTAGTTTATAATTAAATGCAAAACAACAGAGGTGTCGGTGAGGTAAATGTTGAAATGTAGGGTTAAAATAATTTTTTGAGAAGAGAAATTTAAGTCGTGGTTCCTATTATTACTTAATCGCGATGAGATATATTCGGATGTTACAAAAAACAGTATGACTCTGTTTCCAAAACAATGCTTTTATAAATAATTGTATCGCAGAAATATTGGTAATAGCCAGCTGGTTCTCCATATCTACCGCCATACGATTTTTTCTTGATTAGTTAAAAAGTATTGTTTAACGAAAACTCAATCCGATTCATTACATAATTTGGTACCAAAAATCATAGAATTTTATTCACGCATCAATGCTAATACGTTTAGAAAAATAACAGAAAAATTTCCTACTCGTTTTACATTCTGTCAAAAGTTCATCAATTTTACACATTTGCTTCAATGAAATAATTTGTGTAATAATTTCATCTTCCTCCCATTATTGAACCAAATTAAAAAAAAACGTACTTCAAAAGAGCTTTCCAATATATTTATGAAATATGATTCGATCCTACGTACTATTTTTCTATTTTAAGCTTAACAAGCTTCGCGATGCTTTATTTACTCTATATACGACGCACTCTTTTAAAAACACTGTTTTCAATAAAATCCTATCATTTATTTATTACATATTAATATTTTAATTCATTTAGGTAATAACAGGACGGCAGGAAAACGGGAAGGAGTAATTTATGGACCCAATTAACGAGGTGTTTCGAAAGCACTAATTAATCAAATCACAAGCTAATGGAGTTTTTAAAACGAATTCAAATTTTTTACAATTGCATATTTAAAAAGCGCTTCAATAATTTTTTCGTTTGGATTTTGTAACATAGTCTCGAAATTTGAATTTACCTGTTTAGAATAATATAATAATCGGTGTTTTATTCACTCATAATTTCAGTCACTCAAACTACGCATAAATAAATATATTCAACGAATTTTTATTTATTTATTTATTGGTTTAAAGTATTTAATAGTTTAATTGTTAATGATTTCCGCTTGTTATTATGAATGTTTACAGTTATTAAATAGCAGAGGTATATACAGTGTACAGCATTGGTGCGTCGATGTACGATATATCCGTTATTAAAGGAGATATAAAAAAAGTTATTTACAAAAAGTGTAGGCAGTTTTCAGATTCATATTTTAAAATTAATCTCAAATATACAGTGAGTTCAGGAACACAGTGCCAGACAAAAATTTTGTTTATTTAAATTGAAAGCCTGTAAATTTGGAACTAATTTTAAAATGTGAATCTCAAGCCCGCCTACACTTTTTGTAAATACCTTTATTGTATATCTCATTTAATAACGGATATATCGTACTTCGACGCACTATTGCCGCATCCTCTATGTACATATATATTTTATTTATTTCATTCTCAACGATTTATTTTTATTGCGATGTTGTTAGCAGTTACCACTCGCTAGATTATTTCATAAACATGAAATTTTGTTTTTAAAAATTACATCGATGAAATGCTAATATTTCTATATCTACAATCACTGATTAAAATAGGGTTTTGCTTAACACTGGCATTAAAAGTTAATGTTTCATTGCTCGCCACTATACGATAGAATTAATAAAACGCCACAAAATTAGGGACAGTTTTATGGTGAAAAAGTTAATAGAAATTCGTGAACGTAATATATCAGATACACATCGTTATATTACTATAATAGATATGCTGCGAATAGAAAAATTAAAAGCATTATATATAGCAGAAATATAATTTCAGTGCGACATGCTAATATAATAGAAGAGCTAATCTTACTTTTCCCTGTCGTGATATGATATTTGAAACACAAAACTTGTCATTTTTACATTAGAGATTGGTATAATATATGAAGCACTACTCCACATAATTTTTTTTTAGGTACAATAAAAGCTGTTATATCCTTCTCTCTCCTAGTAGTTAGTCTCATGTTATTCTTACTTCTTATACAGAATGTTAAGATAAATATTGTCATATAAAATTTCATCAGAACTAAACTAAGGTAAAGGTAGTAAACGAACAGTAAACTTTGTTGTTTTTATAATTACTGCAGACATCAACCTTAATCTTAGTAAAAATTTGCTTTGTGCTTCTTCTTGACAATACAATTTATTCTTTTTAATTTTTCGGCGATAAACAAATTTCGACGTCACTGGATATGTTCATTATTTAGGATCAGGTTATTTTTCGATAGGGGCTCAAATATCTCGACTCCGGTATCAATTTCATTAACTACAGTAATTTCAACACGCTCCTCAAATAATTCTGATCCAATCATCCTTACCAATTTAAAAATTACCGTTTATGAAGAATTAACTTCATTGCTGGTCACTGTGCATTAGAACCAATAAAATGCAGCAAAAAATTGAAAGTTATTTTCCCGATTTGAGCAGACATATTTGAGATACACATCGTTAGATTATAATTCGTATGGTAGGGCTTTGAGTTTATTTTTGAAATATTATAAACATTACATATATACAGAATGAAGAGGTATAATCTCTATGTGATGTGATATTGTAACAGATTAAACCTTCTGATTTTCCGGTGTGGTGCGCTACTGGACTGTTATAGAGATGCATTCTATAATTTAGTGGAACAGTCTTAAATTTCTCAAAGACTGCGGCGCACGAGCTGCATATGTAAACATACATGTGTACAAACTAGCGCTTCAGTCATTAAATATAGTTTTATAATCATCAAAGGAATGATATGTATGAAAACACTAAATAAAATAAGTACCTTGTGTTCGACATAGTGTATTACTATCAACATATAAGCTAGTTATTATTACTTTTTACTCTAATTTTCCCAAATACAGAGTGATTAATACATTTTGAAGTACTTTTCACAAGACATCCCGTATATATTCGATTTTTAATAATGATCAAAAACGTTAGTTGTTAATTTTAATGGATATACTTCCTACCTTAATTAATTTTCCATTAAAATGGTATCTGAGAGATAATATTTTTAATGTTATAATAAAAGTTTAGCTGCTAAATTGCAGATATTAAATAATACTTTCAATCGATCTTATTAATTTTTGCCGAGGTTCGATGCAAAAGCGTACAGCTCAAGAAATCGAGGTTTTTCGAAGGATTTTTGGATAAAGGAAAAATTAATAAAGTACAAAAATTCACGGTAAAATCATCAGTCACATAATCTATCATATTTATAAGGTTCTTTTTCTTCTTACTTATTTCTAACAAACTTTTTGGAAAATAAATTATATGATGTATTATCACAGTTTTCCTTAAATTTGTATGCAAATTGCAAATATCTATGCAAATCCCGTGGTATCTCATTTAAGTTCCCCAAACTTTGTTATAACCCAACTTATAAGAAATCAAAATATATTACAAAACTGGATTTTAGATTTATATACAAAAGAGAAAAATAATGGATCAGATCAAGACTTTACTTCATATAAAAATTGTTATTATTTTATTTCTTTTATAATTCTCATTTTTAATATCATTTAATCAACTACGACTCTTCCCACCAAAGCCTATTTAGGATAAAAATGTTTCAATATGCAATCTTATCAAGGAACAGATTATCTTCTTTTTTTAGAGGAAATAAATAATGAATTTGAAAAAAAATCTCTATAATGATGAAGTATACAGTGTGAAACAACTAAATGGACTAAATTCATGATTTCAATTATTGTACATATTTAGAAAAAATCCCGAAACACGTCAATTTTAGAATATGAAATGCTATTATGTAAAGAAAAAAATGTCATCCCTACATTGAACTCCCTTATAGATAGTTAAAGCCCCTGAATTTTTAAGTCTGCAGCAATTTCATAAAATATATTTGTGACATCAGCTAAAAACCAGCGGGTATTTTTTTCTGACGTCACTAGTGGCTAACGTCATTAGTGTCCCAGTTCCCCACTAGTTATATTACTGATCTCTTTATTCTCTATTCAAAAATGTTGTTTTCAAATTTATTACAAAAATTAACATTAACATTGAAAAAGGATGGTATCAATTAAAAAAAAAAAGATATAAAAAGTTACTATGGCAATGTTAGTTTCGTTTAAAACGCCGTAGTTAATTGTTGTATGATTATAATTGCATGACATTCGTTGTTAGTGTTATATTTGTCGTTTGCAATTCAGAAACATGGTTTATTTAATAAATATACACAAAATAACATGGCGACAGATGATTGGTTACAGAGATAACACACGAACACAGATCGAAATCGCTCGCCTATTTCAAGAAAAATGTCCGGATATACTGCGTATGTCCCGAAGGACAATCAGTAATATAAAAAAGCAGTTTCGCTAGCTTGGCACATAAAAAAGATTATGCAATAACTAATTATATCAAATTGGATGTAATGCTTTAGTATGAGGAAAACCCCCATAATTCGAGTCGACGAACAGCATCATATGTTAGTCATGAATTGATTGGCCGATTATTAAAATAAAATAAAATGCATCACTATAAAACGATACCAACTCGGGAGCTCATGAAAGACGATTTAGATTTACTACCACCCATACTATAAAAGTTTTATCCTACTTAAACATTATTGTTTCAACCCCACAACTCTTTAGATAAGAAAATGTTGTACTCTAATTCTATTTGACGCATTAAATTGGCAAAACTTGCTTGCTTCATTGGCAAACATTATATTCCTCATATAAAATTAGTCTTTTCATAACTTATTACGTAATTAACCATTAAAAAAATTGTCGTTTAATTTGTTGGCAAATTTTCTACATAGTCGAGCTTATTAATGCAAAAAAGTCATATTTAATGAACTTGATCAACTTCCAGATAACCTAATCGGGAAACAGGATTCGAGATATCCTTTCATCTCATTACGTAATCATTGAGGCTTGTTCGTTCGTCCTCCCGTTTTACACAAGCAATCTGTCGAGATAGAATCGGCAACGCCGCCACAAGCCACCAACCCCGTGGTTTCAGCAACTCGCGTGCACACTACATTGCAATTCTTCCCTCAACCTCACTTTTCCCATTTTTTTTTTACAAAAAATTCTTTCTTAGTTATGTGCCAAAAAAATTATGTGTCTCCTTTCGATAGACGGTAAAAATGTCGTGCGCAACTCTATTGGTTTTGTGTTTTATTTCGGGAGTCGCGACTTTTTACACTCATTCCCTGTCGAATCACAACGATACCCTGAATATCGGATTAATTCTTCCTCACACTAACTTCGGAGTCAGGGAGTACATTAGAACTATTAATAACGCCGCATCTAATCTCCATAGATCGAAAGGGATATCTAGGACGCTCGGATTTCTGAAGAGGTTCAATTTCAGCAATAAAAATGTGCATTACGTACTCATGACGCTTACCCCAAGTCCAACAGGTAAGTTCTCGATTTACAATAACTTTTATCTCGTTAGTGTTTACATTAAAGGTGACTGCGTCATTAGAGAGAGTGCGCGTGCGAGAAAGAGGCAGCTGCAGGGAGTTTGTTTACGTTTATATTTAGCTGCAGATTCACGTTATGTAATTGAAAAGTTGTCCTGCAATAACAGTTATCAACTTTGTTATTGTACATTAGTTAATTCCTAATTAAAAAGTTTAGTGTGCATACGAGGCTCTAATTGCATTTTGTCAATTAAAAGTAACTAAGTATATGGAAATATGTAAAAGCTGTAAAGTTAATTACCGTTATAAAACAAGAAAGTGGCTTGGAATCCTAAAAAAGAATCAAAATAGACAAAAAATGTTTTTCAAAAAAGAACAACTGTTTCAAATTTTAATGATAATGTCTTCATAATTAAATTGCATATATCTATATCTAAAGTAAACGAGTCTTAATTTATAGTTCTATCCGGAAAAAACCTTTCACTTCAAAAAAATCTTTCAAAAAATTATTTGCCAAAACTTAGTCGATAAATTTTTTAGTGTCTGCAAAAAATTTACTTAATCTATCTTTATTGATACGAAATGCTAACATTTTCTGTATATTGACAATTTTATGTAGGTACGTGATGAATAATAATTCTAACATTTCTTTCATGACACAGAATATTTATATTTTACCATGAGGATTTAAGGTTGTTGCTTTTAACTAAGATACGGGGTGTTAAAGTTAAAAAATAAATAAAATTTTTGTTAATGAATCAGTAATTTTTTAAGCACGATTTTAAAAGTACATAATCGAGATCCTCCATCATTTTTTAAAATGAAATGGTGGATGCACATTAGAATGTTCATCGACCATTTTTAAAATATTCTGCTATAAATAATATTAACTATTTCTAAAATTATTTACCAAAACTCGATACATTTATTAGTGTCCGCAAAATATTTCCTTAATCTATCTTTATTGATATAATATACAGTCGTACATAAAGTATGGAATAAATTCATTTTAAGCTAAACAAACAATTCTGAGGAAAAATCCTGAAACTAGTCGGCTTTTGATTTTAATTTAATGTATTTTTACATAACAATTAAATTTATAGGGTAAATCATTTGTGAGTAATGATGTCGTCGACAATTTTTTTAAATGACACACCCTGTATATTTTATTTTTTTGAGATTGCAAATTTCAAGATGATTCCAAAAATATATCATAAAAAATTAGTTACTCCCATAAAAAAACTAACATCAAATGATTAAAACGTTACTGAATAGGTTCTAGTTAGATTAATAAAAAACCCGTTATAAATTGACCCAATCAATACTTGCAAATCTCTCCAAAGTTTATTCTTAAATATCAATTTAAAATATTATGTTGCGTATAAATATTGAATACGTAGTAAATATGAATACAATGCTGACATTTTTTGTTTTTCAATAAACTAGATTCCCCATTTAAACTTTGCAGTGTTGTGGGGGTTACTTGAATTTAAGTAGATGAATTAAACAATATTTATTTATTTTTTTACGAGCCTTCTTTAATAAAAAAGAATAATACTGACAACTCAACAAAAAAAATGAAAAAAAAACCCAAGGGCTTTATTTAATTTCGCATTCTCAACACAATTGTTTGAAACCCGATCTAAGTTTTCCATTCGAAAGTCACAACGTTTGTTATTTTCGCTGTGTTCATTTTTTTTGTCGTTAACATTCATTATTATAAATAAAATTATTTTCAGTTTTAAAACATTTCTTTTTTGTATACAAGCCATTCTTCAATACTCTCTAATTATTAAAGCTCCACCAGCGTTGAACAAAGATTTTGTCGAAAGCCATAGTCTAATTTGTTTATATTTGACATTTTAGGTTGTGTATTTGTAATCATTTGTTTCTATAATATTTTTGACTATTTTAAGATATTAGTCTGTTTACAAGTTAGTGTTGTGTGTCTTTTTTAATTTAAAACTATATATGTCAATAAATTTATTGGTAAATAATGAAAATTTGAAATCGCTACACTGCTGATTTAAATTCAAAAATCAATAAAGATAAAATGGTTACATTAATTTAAATAAGGCTAAAAATAAATTTCTAATAATATAGTAATATTATGCTAACGTTAAATATGATGATAATGCTGGTACTACAAGAAATTGGATGGAAAAGCGAAGTTAGAATAGATAAAGAAGGATATATACTTTACTATTCGAAAAGAAAAACAAGGGAGAAAGGGTACAACATTTATTTCAAAGAAGAATATAAGAAATAATATCACACTTTCAAGCAGTAAATGAAGAAATCTCAACATTAAAGAAAGAAAATAAGCAAGCAAACTTAACTATTTTTATAAAAGTACAAGAAACATAATTCTACGACTGGCTAAAAGCGGAATGGAAAAATATACCCAGAAATAATATAAATATAGGAGAATTAATCCACAAATTTGAAAAAAGAAATAAAATGAAAACAAAACAGTAGACGATAAGACTAATGATAAAAAGCAATACTTTGCAATTTCGGGATAATCACAGACACACATATTACAAGCAACAAATTTAAACATACATAGAGCATAAAGGAACAAACTTTGAACAAATGAAGGCAATCAGAAAAATTACGCACTGACCTTGAGAAGATAGATAAAAATATAGCAAAATACTCGTTCATTTAGGGGAGCAAACCACTTCTTAGTAGTGGTAAAAATGTAAATGGGATAGTAAGAATAACAGAATATTGAAAAACTAGAAAAAGTTCACGAAACAAAAATATATGCAAGAATTGAAAAAAGACTACTGGAAGAAGTAGACCTGAATATAGAGCAAAAAAAAAAAGAGTATAAAAAACAGTATAACAAGCACAGCAGCAGTGAAATGTGAATTTAAAAGGAGCAAAAAGATAAAGCACGGAAAAAATGGCTAGTTACAGGGGGAGAGACAGAACTGACAGAATACAAGTAAATGAAGAAAGAAACAGGTATATGCTACCAAAATAAAAATCGAAGTAAGTAAAGGAAATGATGATAGTACAGGACAGTAAAGATAACAAAAAATTATTCAACAATATTGGAAAACAAAGTAAAGAAAAATGTAACTGCTAAAATCAATAAAACAGTTAGGAAATTATACTACAAAAATTTAGTGTAAGACTGATACGGTTATAGAAGCAAATTAGACATTAGATCAACAAGAATAGGAAATTTCACTAACATACGCAGAATAAAAAGAAATATTATTGAATAACAAGTAGAGAAAGGCACCAGGAGTAGATGGAATAGTTAACCAATTAGTAAATATATATAATTTTTTTTAGTTTATTGTAAAAGTTCGAGAGAATTTGTTAGTTTTCAAAATTAGTATGTAGTGACGACGAAGGCTGTAGAAGACTCGAATGTAGATTTAACTAATCTACTAATACTTGGTAACAGTCAAAAATAATCGAAAGTTGCAAAATGACAAATTAGTGACTGTCTAAAATTCCAGTCGTATAAAAAATTTCATCATTTACTTAAAATTTTAGTTAAAAATTTGGTGCAATAGTCAATAACATCGATTCGAAATGGTTAAATCTCAAAAAGAACCTAAATATTTAGCAAAAGTAATCCAAGCTATCGTAGAACTGAAGGAATTAAATGGATCTTCACTCCCTTCCATTCTAGATTACATCAAAACTAGAGAAACTGTATATCCTCGACGCCTGCGTCCACAAGTTGAAAAAGCTTTACAATATGGTATTGACGAGAGAATAATAAAAGAATGCGATAAAAAATTTTTATTGGTATTCAAAACAAAGTATTTTAAATTTTTTAAAGGTAACGTTTTCTATATTGAGGGACTTTGAATATTTCTTTTTTCATTTTTTGTAGGATTGATAATGAAATCAAGTTGCATTAACTTTTCAACTAGTCGGATACCAAAACGAAAAGAAATAACTAAAAGCCAATGCAGGAGTTGGCGAAAGGAAGGATATAAAACAGGAGATAAGGCTGCTCCCCAAAAACGAAAGAGTACGGTCCCAGGACGCCCCATGCCCGAAATTCCTAAAAAACGGAAGATAGAGGATGATAGCTCAAGTGAACAAAGAAGTCGCTCTAGAGAAAGTAGCAGCGGTTGGAGTCTTGATAGCTACTAGAAAAATACGAAGGAAGAAAATAATGTCTTTAAATTGTGAAAGTGTGAATAAAAAAATGTGCCTGAAAAAAACAAATTGTTTTTTTTTTTAATAAATGGTTCTTCAATGCGACTTTTTTTTTACATAATTGGTTAAGCTGTATTTAACTATATTAACTTAACCTAGATATAATGTTTTATGTATTTGTTTACAGTAAATCATACTGTAAGATACTAACTTAGGCTTTCGTTAAAATAAAAACTTTCCTTTTTTTTTCTTGGGATCATATTAAAACTAATTGTGAGGAATGACCTCTCTATAAAAATCTATCTCTACCTTTGTCTTCTCCTTTTTGTTTCTTTTATATTTCTGCTGGAGTTAGACAACGTTTGCAACTTGCTGTAATTATTAAGGATTAATCAAAATAAGCAAATTTGTTAATATTAGTTTTATTAGGAAAGATATTTATGAAAGTTGGAAAAAAACCTACTGGATTAGTTTGGATAAAATTAATTTTTACTAAAGTCACACACCTCCCCTGGTAAGTGTTCTCATTTATTTTCTTCTCTCTATACATAATCTATCAAATATGTACCGTATATTGTAGTACATATCATCTTGTTTTAGGCCTGTTTATGTTCATCTTAAATTATTTCATGTTGCTTCTAGAAGTTTACCTGCAAAACTCCTTCTTCTTTGCATTCCGGCTCTAGCTGCTTATCTCTGCCTTTGTAGAGATAACAGTTGCCCAGTTTAAACTTTGTTGCTGCCTGTTTTCTTCTAGCTCCTATATACAGAAAAATAGTTTATTAGTAAATATTACGTTACACTTATGGGTACTTTGTAAAATAATCACTTTGTTGCACCTATCGATAAGGTTTACGATATCCTCTTCATAAAATATTGCTGGCAATAAATTAAAATAAATCTTAACGTTGTTGTGAAGCTTATTATTCATTTAGAAACGGTGTCCTCCTATGCCCTTCTTCAGTTTAAGAAATAAATAGATGTGAATGGTTGCTCATTCGGGACTGAACAGCGGTTACACCACAATTGTAAGGAGGAAACAACTAACAGCTGCATATTTTCCACCAAAATATATATATCCAGTTTTTTATAGGCTTAGAGAAAAGTTGATGGTGGGAGCCGAGTTTAAGTCTAAAAATAATAATTGCGGTTCAATGCTAACGAATACAAAAGGTAGAGAACTACATGTAGCAATAAAAAACATAAATAGAATGTGGTTTTTACCTGGAAAACTCACCTATTGGCTCACAAATAGAAATAAAACACCAGATCTAATTAACTTCTTCATCTCAAGTTTTTTAAAAATTAAAGATGCTGGTGGTCAAAATTTTCCAATATTTATTAACAATCAGCGAACACATTATAGAGAATTTACTTCAACTTTACTAAATAAGAACTGGCTGGGACAGTGTTAAACAAAATATAAGTGATTTTCTTTAACTCATCCTAATTTTATGAATCTAATCAAGATTTGATTATTTTAACCTAACCATTTCCCATGTTTACGGGAACGAGCCTTTGACGGTTATTAAATTTTTCAGTTAACAATCGTCAAAACGAAGGTTTTTGTTAAAAAAGGCCTTAAAATTAAACTCCGAGTTACGTACATTAAAGACAATATTTTTTATTAAACTGTTTCTGTGATCGTAACTCATACATTTGAGATAAATTTCCACGAATTTTATGGTTTTAATTAATACGACATATTTCAAAGAACTTTCCGATATCTTTTTAATATCATCTATATTAATTTGATTCATGCAAACACAGACTTTTTTCCAAATATTTCCGTTCGAAATTTCTTCGCTGCATCAAATTCACTTGTGCTCAGTAATTCGTAAGTGGCATGCTGCTTTCCTACTTTGACATACCACTCAATATTTCTCTCTCGCACGCACACAGTTCATTATCGATTTTGGTTGTTCCACTTTAACGGGAATTATACAGATTGGTTTGCTATCAATAGCGAATAAAAAATAGTTGTTCAATATTTATCAAGGGTTATTTGTACGTAATTTAATGAGAAACGTTTGCAAGTGTGCATTTACTAAAAACAAATTTCCTATTATCAGGAATATTTAAAACTATGAGATTTTACATAATCTTTTGCATAATCTTGGCATAAAATATAAAACGATGTTGTGACTGGGTTTGATGTGTTTTTTAAGTCTGATGAGTGTATTCGGGATAACAGTTTATCAAAATGTTATTGAAAAAAACAAAATAAAAATTTATAAATTGTGTACATTTTTATTGAATGTGATAATTATTCCGATACTAATATAGTCATCAATCAATTCAATATTAGCAAAATTATGGTTATGAAATGATAATTTAAAAAAAAATTAGTACCAAAATTATCCAGTGGTTGTTCATTGGTCCACCCTGTCACAAAGAGTCTCATGTAGCTTAACGTGGTTTACGTTCCTGTTAACATCACCGGTAGGATGTCGATAATATCGTTAAAGCCATTTTATTGCTGTCTGTAAGAAAAATACTTGTTAAGGCGTCAATCAATAAAATTACATTTTGATTAGTATTTAATATTCGTCTGATTTTTAGAACTCTCAAGTCGAGATTTAAGATTCTTGGAAAATGCCTATGCCGTTTTTGTCGTAATTTTTGTTAGGTCTTCTTAAAATCATTTTAACGATTTATATCAGCGAATCTACGTACGTAAAGAATACCTGCAGATTTTGAAAGAGAGCGGTCATTTTGCTGTACAGTAACTACGGATTATTAATTCTGTTAGTTTAGATTAGGTTTTGCTTTTATTTTCTGGTAATTCTCATAAATATGAAGAATCTCTCTATTTAAAACTATTTGAATTAGTATTATTGACTAAGTAAATAAATTGTTATTTTTAATTATCAATATATATCCTTTATTTTGGGAGAAATGGGTGTTCAATTGTACAATATGAGATTAAGTTTTGGAATGCTGACGTAGAAACTTATTTTCTTGGAGGAATCCAATTTGCCGGTGTTCCACGTATCAGTCGAAGAAATGCTCTTAGTAAAGCAAAGTTCACAGGAAAACATAATTAGTTTTATTCACCTTCCTCTTATTGTTAACAAAAACTTTGAAGTTAGCTTTTATTGTAGATATGTTTCACTAAAATAATCTAAAAGGCCAAATTTCTGTAAACTACTAGTTAGAATTTAAATTATTAAATATAATAAATTAAATTAATTACATTATACCCTTAAATTGATTTCTAATTTAGAATGTTTACCAGATTTATTAATTGTATACCGTATTATCTTAAGAAATATTTTTTGTAAATATATATGGTATTCTATAAAGGTCTATAATCATAACGCAAAACAATAGGAACACATGCCCGACATTCGCTTCTACAGTTTTGTTAATTTAAGAAGGGTCTCCCTTCTATCCGACATCTGCCCTCTCTCAATTAATTTTCACGTTTAAGCTGCGTCTGTCTAGACCTTAATGAACCTAATTAAATTAGTAGTTTCTTCCAGACCCGTAGGAGGTGTAATCAAATTATACAATGTGTTCCAAGACTTTACTTATTTTACGGTTAATGCTAGGCTTCCGAAATATGAAAACCAACGAGAAAGAAAAAATAAAAAAAATCAAATTGTTTAATTAGTTTTTTTTTCACGAGTGTTCGAAAAAGGCTACTGTTCCGCACGCGTTTTAGTTTAGAATAATGCATTCTCTTTGCTTACGCCTCTCAACGAAAAAACAACTTCAAATTTATACATTTATTAAGAACACCTTATATTAGATGATTTGGGTCTTCTTCATTAGAGTACATTTTCATATATTAAAATTCAATTTAATTGTAAATGTTTTTATTTGCCTTTTAGTTGTTGTTTTCCTTTTAATAGGTGACAAATACGCACTTGTGGTGCTTTAGTCAGTAGTATTCAAATTAATATTGTCCCTTTTATATATTCGTTTGATTTTTAGGAAACATAATACAGTCAATTTATATATTTCCCAAGTGACAATTTCAGTCCAATGTTCACTGCCTTTTTCCTTCTACAGATCAACGTCAGATACTTCAAAATATTTATCTGTCTGGCGGGAAACAAACGTGTCTTTTTATTTTGTGTTGTATTATCGCGCACAGTGGCAGAGATCAACTTGCAAGACAAAGTATCTCAAATATACATGAAGAATAAAAAGGATAAAATAGATTTCCCTCTATCATAGTTTAACATATTTATTTACACACAATGCAGTCGAAAAGAAAATGAGAAAGACACTTGGATTTACAGGTCATATGGCTGCACATAGAAGTCCAAATAAAGATAATATATCTTTGGGTAGAAATTGACTAGAACATGCTTTTCCGACAGCGCATCTATATGGCAGAAAAGATATACAACTAATGACTAATACAAGAAAACCGAATAGCTAAATGCGACTAATGCTCTCTCCAGTCAATATTTTGGACAAAATGTTTTATTTGCAATAGAACTGTCAAATCATACAATGAAGGAAGAGTTAAAGGTAGGGAAGACCAGAAGAACGTGACTGTGTTGATGTTGAAAAGTAAGATAAACTGGAATATGTTCGTGAGTAAATAAATTATGGGAGTTCCAAACCAAAATCCACCTTTTTTTAAATGTAAATCTCCATAAGAAAATCTTAAGTTAATTCTGGCCATGTTTGAATACTTCAACGTCACATGCTATTAGGAGAGATGCTCGTTTGCGTCTGAGTTTGGTCTTGAACTTTCTTAGCCTATCTACTTTCGTGAAGAGAAAAAAACGAGATGGAGCTAAACGCTGAATAGATTGTCTGATAGAATCTAAAACTTTAGATTCCAGAGTCCGATTCCTAGATACTCTAATAACTTTGTTGTCGTAGATAATGGAAATCACATTAAATCTCTTGAATAACAAAAGGGATTCGTAGGAGTATTTTTTAAGTCAAAAAAAGGTTTGGTTAGGTTTTATAATTTGACTTGTAATTTTAAATAATCCTGGTTCTATTCTTAAAGAGAATAAAATATATTGCCATTAAACCAAATTCTATCATCTACGTTGTCATAACAAAGACGATTTTTATTAGAACTGTTACGCCTCTGTTGTCTTTTGATTTACCACAAGCACTAGATGTCATCGTAGACGGAAAACAATTCAGGATAGATGTTACCTTTCACTGGAGGTTTATTATATCTTTTTTGGGTGTCCTTTTTCTTTCTGAAATGTGCTGGGAAGTTGGCAAAAAGTTTCGAATCTTAAACCGAAACATAAGAGACTCATATGTACCAAAATACCCAATCCTCACAAAGTTTCTGATTAAATATTAACAAAGGCCGAAAAGTTGGAAAGACGTTGCAAGATACTTGACACGATAAATTAAATTTTCATAGGGACCAATCTTCAATCAGATTTTGGGTACTGATTGTATAAAAAATAGATCGAAGAGTCTCTGCATTACCAATATTTAAACCTCTTTTAGGCATATTTGGAATAACAAATTCCGAAACATTTTTAAATAAAAATATAATTTAATTTTGATACATTGCTTGTGAATAAAGTTGGTTAGCATTTATTCAAATCAGATTTACAATACTGGATAGCCTTATCACTTTTAAATCGCATTATAATTGTTTTCACAAATCCATATCCGTGTTTAACTTTTTTAAGTGAAATATTTTATATGCACAGTAGAATAATAAATATTAGCAAACATTCATTTTTTTAAAATTATTGCGTTTTTATAACTTTAAGCGTCGCGTCATTTTATTTTTAGAACCTGTGGTACGTTTATAAAAGTATCAAATAGTTACCTCCGTATTTATCCAAACAAACATTTTTACAAGTTCTATAAAATTTAAACGGGAGTGCAGCTTAGTTCTATATTGTTTAGATTTTTAAAAAATAGAATCGAGTTTCCATGTAAAAATATTTTTCTTCGTGTTCATTTTAGTAACATTATCCACTGATGTTTTGTTAAAATAATTTTTATTCCATTGTATAATAATTTTTTTGATAGAAAAACTGAAATTAATTTTCATCCAAGAAAAGTTTTATGAATTAAAATTAAAAATTATTTTTTTAATTAAAAATTACTATTAACTATTTTACGACATTAATGGTTTAATCTTTGATTCGCTTGCTATAAAAATTCAATTTCATTTGATATAGAGATATCAGGAATTGCTGCCGATGGTGCTAATAATTTTCTCTAAAGAATATTTACAGTGTAGAAAATTTATCGCTTCAATCGAAAGCATCACAAAAGAAGATTGGACAAAGATCTTTCTCTACAGAAAATTCATGTAAGACTCTCCATACTCGTAGAACAAGATCACATGAGACTTATATTAGCAAGAAAAATAATACAAAGTCAAGACTATTAATCTATTGCTACCGGATTACTCTGGGTAAACAATAGATATGACACAGGACTTTTATGAGGCTGCTGCTAAAGTTATGTAATAACATCATGATTGTTAAAATTAATGTTCGCAACTCCCTGTGGAATTTCTGCCTCTAGGGTTTTATTTTTCATTTTTGGCAGAATGTTTCCTGTCTTAATTGTAAAGTTTCGTCTATTTGAAATGTAAGATCCAGTCCAATTTGAGAATATTGTCTTAGGAGGAATTGAATAATTTGGTCGCTATGCAGAGATTCGGTTTCAAGTTTTTCTTTAAGTTGCTTTTTATTTCTTACTGGCATAAGAGGACTGATTTTCTATTCTATGATTAGTTTGAAACTTTCCTAATCTATTCGAGTAGTTTCTTTTCTTTATAATATTTTAGTTAAGCTCAGGTCGATTTAATGAGTGGTCGGAATTCGTCCCATCCTACTTTTATCTGGGTAGATAAAAAGTAGATATGGTACCATATTTAAATCTATAGATCGATAGAGATTCACTATTTTATATTGTATTTGCTTCTATCATTTTCTGTAGTATAGCTGATGGTTTAGAGAGAATTGAAGATTATTTTTTTAACAACCCTTTTGTGTTTCATTAGAGTTTGTGCTAATGTACTGGTGATTTTTAATGTAATGAGCATACTTCTGGGAAAAACAAAATATTTCTTTTTAACTTCATTTTCAGATCACAAGAAGTAACCTTATTGGATACATATCATGGAGCATTTACAAGAATTCTGAGTACTTTGGACTGATATATTTCTAGAATTTCGATGTTTGGATTGGATGCTGTATTCCATATATCCATCTAGTTTTAGTATGACTTTATATATTAACAGCTTATCAGTAATTGTTAGTTGGGATATACGACCTATCCAATAGAGTTTGCTAAATTTTAGGCTAATTTATTTTCTCTTAGAATTCCCAGTGTATTTTGCATTTTCTTTCTGCTGGAAGTGATGCCATTAAATGCCACAATTGAATATATTTGTCTTCGTTGGGTGAAGGTAGTTGGATAAATTTAGTTTGGGCCAAGTACACTTCCCTGTGGAACGTTAGATAATATTGGATACAAAGTACTCCAATTTATGAATCTACTTCTGTGTTTTATTAAGCTAGGACCCTTTTTAAATACAATATATTAGCGAATTCTACCCATCCCTTTATATTGGGACAGCTTTTTCAATTTCAAATTCTGTGAATATTTACTTTCACTCTATTGTTGACTAACTTCTTTTATTATCTTGTAATCCTTTTTGTTAGTTTTGATACTATGTTTTCTATAGCACATCAATGATCTCAAAATTATAATCAGTATATTTTATTTAATTTAACTTACTGTAACTTGTTTTAATAGGACAAGAGTTTGTTTGTCTTCATTACAAATACAATATACACATTTCTAAATATTCCTGAATTCATTGACTGTCATGACCATAAAAAATAAAACAGGTCATAAACACATTAGGATGTATATTACATAAAAGTAACATCAATCTACATTATCCAGGGAAAAGTTTTCAGAGTTGTATTCGACCGATAACAAAAATAAACATCGCTCTTCTCGTTTGTAAAACTTCTAGTATGATAAATTTGGAAAATGGGTCTGAACTCCCAGTATTCTCTTACAAGTTCAATGGTTCCCACCTGTAAAGCAAATAAAGTGGTTTTTTCGTAACAATTACTCAAACAGCATAAATAAAAGTTATTTTACCATAGGATATTCAAAATTTCTACTACACTAATAATAATATAATGGTAACACATTTTCCCCGTTTATTAAGAACTTTTCAAACAGTTCTAAATTAATCCATTTTTTTTTATTCATTTTTGTGTGCTTCACTCACTATTTCTCTGTATTTTTTTCTGTTTTTTATCTTTTTTCAATTTTTTCTTCACGTTTTCCTTGTTCTACCTGTTCTCTCTATCTTTTTTCATTCTACTTTCTCTCGGTTCCTATTTTATGGTAGTTCTTATTTTATCATATTTACGATTTATCTGAAAACTAAATCATACTATTTTAATCGTTATTAACTACTTTTGCAATATATTCTTTTTGTAAAATGTAACTGGTCAAGAATTTAATTTTATTAATGTTAGTTTTCACTGATTATTATCAAAATATTTGATATCCTTTAGTTATCCTTTCCTTATATGTGATCTATTATAGGTTTATTATTCCCACTTTTTTCTGTTTAATTATTCTATCTAATGTTATTATAAACAATAACGCACATAACGTCCCATTAAACTCCTCTTTTAATCTCTTATATATTATTGATGCTCTCATTGTCATTTTAAATTTAATTAATATCCATGATGTTTTTAGTCTTCCTAGATATAAAGAATGATTGTTTGTCGCCTTGTCTAATGCTTGTCTGAAATCCTTAATACATGTATATCTATGTTATACTATATACTTTTTCTTTCTAAAACATTTGTGTTGTTTTCCAATTTAATTTTTAAGTCCTTTTATAATCATTCTTTAAGTATGAAATGCGTCTCTAATATTTTTTTATGCAGTTTATTTATTCATATTGTCACATAGAAAAAGGCACTAGATAGTCTTCTGTCAAAGCACCGCTAGATCAAGAATCTGATTTTAAAATACCTAACATAAACATAACGTGTGACATCGTAAATACTATATTACCCGAGATCATAACTAATCTGGTCGTAAATTTAATAATATAAAAAGCGAGTCACCTCTCATCATGAGGTTCAGTAGTCCCCGTCTGGGGATCCAAGCAGTCTCCGACTGTGGGGTAATATGATAAGTGGTTCTCATATCGTTGAAAACATACGCCACGGGAAGGTTTAGTGTCCAATTCTTTTACTTTTTGAACTTGTCTGTTACTGAACTATTACGACATTAGGGAAACCGCGCTCTTATCCAGGAGAGGGACCATTTAACCTACGACATAGTGCAAGTTGCTATTTATTGAATTGTTTTTGTTAACCCTTAACCCTTTTTATTACCGCATAACCAAGAGCAATGCTGTAACATGGTAAAGGTACCCTTTTAATAAGTACGAACCTTTTCCTTTTTCTTTAATAATGTTTTCTTCTTTCTACAATTATGCGAAATGTTCGACCCACTTTTTTTCTTTTATTACTACCATTATTTTGTGTGTGTTTTTTGCTTTAATTAGTTTTATAGTGGGTCTATCTTATGTCTTGTAGGTATTTTCGCTTTCAGTTTGTTTAAAATTTTTTACATAATTATTTTTCTTTTTAACAAAGTAGTGATTTTTTGTTACTTTTATAACTTAACGTGGACTTGCTAGTTCTATAACGTTTTCTTTTCCTAGCATATGCTTATTTTCTATATTGTTTGATCTTTTTTGCTTTTTTATTATATTTTTAACCGTTGTGAAAAATTTTTTGTCTGTAGTGTGATTCCAAAAGTCTACAGTTTATGAACATATTATTTTTCATTACCAATTGCTGTTTCTACTTACTATACGGTTTGATTTGATATGCATAAAAAAATAAGAAAATGCCTTTAGGAATAAACTACTGTATAAAAAATATAATGAATGATATAGATGTATATAAAATGTCAATTCCAAAATTGAATACGAGTATTTCATATTGTCTGATCACTCTTTTTGATAATTTAATAAAAAGAATTATTTAGCACCGCGATTTCCCCCTTCAATTAACTTTTTATATTCTTAAGCTGGCAGGTTGGAATTCTCTAAATATAAATATACAGATAACAAAAGGGAAAAGAGCCAGAAGATAATTATACAAGAGAGGAGAATGGACCTTAATTTATCTCTGTGGACTCGAGTTAGTCTACGTTAGACCTTTTGTACACTGTAATTCGGGCATTTCACTCATTTCACATGCTCCAGAAAATAATACAGGTAACTTACTTTTACGGAAAATGTTAAGGAAATTACGTAGAAAAGTTCACGTTGCAGTCAGACATAAACTAAATCTATAATATTTTATTGAACATAAATTGATACTAAATCTGACAAAACGTTACAAAATTGAATGTTACTTAATATTTATTGTCAGAAATGAAATCTGACATTATTCTTTTATTTGCAGCACCAATCGCTTCCAATTTTAGTACATTTTATTTTAAAACTAACCATAAATTCGTAGTGAGTGTGACATTAATATTTTCGTGTTCTCACAGGAACTAAATATCGAATTAATCTCTGGATTTATGCCAATGTTTTTCTGTAAGACAAATATTCGGTATTGTTTATTTATATTAGAAACGACGAGAATAGAAATTGGAATTTGCAGGGAATGTAGCACGTCCAATGTCCGATCAGAACGTATGGGTGACACGTCCGCAAAATCTAATCTTTCTTATTGGATAAACGTATGGCTCGGTCTTATCTTTGAATTTTCACTTCATTATTGGGTTTACAGGAGGCTCTCTTTTCCGCTCTTTTTTTATAAGATAAATTGAGATTTACGGTATATGTGCACGGAATCTTGACTGTTATTGCATACACAAGAATTTAATAATAAATTTCTACACAAAACGTGGGTATTATTAATAAATATATTCTAAAACTCTGATACAGAAAAAAGTGATATCAATGAAATTGTGAACACCAAACCACTAATAATATAATGACTGAGAGGATCTAAAGATGGAAAATCAAATGTATATACCCAAAAATTGACACAAGAGTAAATGTGTTAATCGGGGGAAGATATTAATGAAATGTTGGATACAAAAAAATATGAACTCAAATATTTCTGGTCATTGAGAGACATTAAATCAGCTATGAGTACAATAGATCAATGTATATTAATGGAAAAGTTGGATACAAATAAATAGTCACTAAGATATCTGTGATGAACGAAAGACGTTAAATGAGTTGTACTGGCAGCTCTATTGATTACAGACAACATTAATGCAACTTTAGATATAAAAAATGAACATTAAAATGTTTGTGATTATCGGAAGACATTAAATAAGCTGTGTATTCAATTAATCGATGTAAAGTGGATGGAAATTTTGATACCAAAAAGTGGCCACTAAGATGTCTGTGATGATAAAAAACATTAAATAAGTTGTCGATATCAAAAATCGATACACTGGCAGTTCTACTGATTACAGGCAATATTAATATAAATTTAGATATAAAAAATAAACACTAAAATGTTTGTAATATAATCAATCGATGTAAAGCAGTTGTTGGGATAGGATAGCGATATTAATGAAAATTTGAACACCAAAAAGTGGACACTCAGATATCTATGATGACCAAATGATATTAAATGAGTTGGGGATATCATAAGTCGATGCAAATACAGCAAAACTGATTGAAAGATAATATTAATGCAACTTTAGATATAAAAAATGAACACTAAAATGTTTGTGATTATCGGAAGACATTTAATCAGTTGTGGATACAATAAATCAATGTTATGATTGGATGACGATATTAATGGTAATTTGAATACCAAAAAGTGAGACCTTAAATCAGCTGAAGAAAAAATGACTCAATGTAAAGACAGCTATTGTGAATGGTTGATGATGTTAATTCAAACTTGGATACTAAAAAATGGACACTAAGATATTTTGAAATCCAAAAAGTGGAGATTAAATTGTCTGTAATTAAAGGAAGACATTATATTAGCTATGGATACCATAAATCGGTCTAAAGGAAAATTAAATTAATGATATTAATATTTTTGCTATAAATATGCAAGACATATAGATATGAGGTAAGGATAAATGCATTAATTCTGCTTAAAATAACAAAAATTAAAAAATATTAAATAATTCGAAGAAATTAATGTAAACTTAGGTCATGGAGATCGAAAAAGGAAGGGGGAAGATAAGATTAATCGACATGAATTCAACGTTAATGATAAAAACATCTTAATAGCTGCTGAAATTAATAGAAATAGTTTACGATAGCGGGAAATGTAGTAACTACTTATATATATATTTTTTTTTTTTCTTCTATTTGAAATTTTATTATTTGCATTTACATGCTATGCACACGTTCCTATTCCAAACTGAAAATGAAATTGTGTTGATGTTTATTATGACTGGAAATGAACAAGATTTTTAAATTCTATTTCTGTTAAAGACGCAATTCTGGATTTAACTTTCCATGAATTTCATGAAATGTAATCGTACAAATGGTGGTGTATATATTTATCAACTGCCACTCTGTATTAGCGGTGCTTTGAATTGAGTGGATTTTTAGTAATCAGGGGACGCTAGGCGGTCTGTACTATTCAACTGACCATTTCGGCCGAAATTGAATTTCATCAAACAACAATTATAAACAAAACGTTTTGAAACAAACACAAAGAGGCTGGCGGTTGTTTGCTCGCTAATTACATCTACTCTCCGTTAGAATTTAGGAATTAGTACTATTAATACTACTATTAAAACCACAGATTAAAATGAATACGCATGGTATGTTGCATAGCAGGAGATCTTTCAATAGGTTGGCCTGTATAGAATCACGCTACTATAGAATAATTACATGAGTTTTTTACGGATAGTTATTGGTATATTGTGGTTTTTATTTGATTTTTTAATCATTTTCAAGTTTGGTGCTAAATATTTATTACGTAATGTGAGTTTATGAGAGAAAGATTAACAAATTGTACATATTTCATAAAAATAGTTGTTCCAACCAAAAATAAGAAGGAAACCGCAGCAAAAAGAAAACGTGATTTTTATTCGACAAAAGATTAATTCCGTATACAGAGTGGGCCACAGAAAACAGTCCACCCCGATATTTGGCAGTATTCATTAGATTTTAAGAAAATGCTCAAACACGTCCATTTTTGTTCTAAGGGGGACACATTTTTATGATACAGACATCTGCCATTTGTCAACCCCCTCTCTTCCACTTCCCCAACCCCTTAATTTTAAATAGGGAATATACCATGTGTGACACGTCATTAGAAAGCCATTTACATGGAGTAGTCAGGCATATGATCATCCATGATTTTTTTCCGATATTTACACCGTTTTTGCAAAAAAAAGTCTTAAATAATTTAAAGTGCTACTCTTAAAAATGAAACGCAACGCCTATGTTTTGTTAATATTTTAATTGTTTCTTTCACATCAAAAATAAATTAAAACAAATTTTGCAAAAAATTAGTAATTTGTTTGTTTAAAATTGCTGTTAGTTAATCAATTTAGGTATATCACGATTTTCATATGAAAAAGTTACTGTTGTTTCAATTCGCTTAGAGCAACGATTTTCGAGAAAATTGAAGGCAAAGAATTTACTGAACCAGTATTTGGAAGATATAAAATTTAAATTATTTATTTTTTGATGGGTTGCTCACAGGATAATCAGTATAATTTTATCAAAATGGTATTTATAAATTAATCAATTGGTTACTTCAATTCCGAACAAGAGAAACGCAAAATTTCATTTTTATCAGATCAACCTGACAGTTTTATTTACAGTAAATGTTCAATGTGGCCACCATTCATTTCAACACAGACACCTGCTCTTCTTCTCCAGGATCTGCGTACCCTGAGGAAAATCCCTGCCGTTGTACGAATTTGAATGGAGCTGTCAATTAGGCGTTGTCGCTACGCTGCACTAGATCATTGCTTTTTATATATCTGTTTTGCATAGAGATATCGTATATGTATATATTAATACATTCATACCAATACCCATTCACACCTAGTTTATAGATTTTTAAGAGATAGATTTATAGATTTTTAGAGATTTTTAGTATTATATTTTATACAGGAGGATCTCTTCTGCTTAGTATTAAGAATAAGAATGAAAAGAAGACAGGATAGTGAGCTAATATGGAATTCTCAGGAATTTTGACTGTCGAGGTAAAAGTGGAGAAGGTCTTTTTTGTTAATGTTTATTGATTAATCAATTTTTCTAATTTATTCTGCATTTTTTTTTTATTTTAAATAAATGGTTCTTCTTTCTCTATAATATATCTTTATTAATACAGTTTTATAATTTTTACAAAATTCATTTTTTAACTACAACAAACAATATAAAAATTAAAATTAAATATAACATTTTTTTGTATTTTAATAATTCTAAAAATAATATATACATAGTTGTAAATTATATACAATAATATAATAAAGTCAATAAACATAATTATTTTTAGGGAGTTGTACAAGTCTATAAACACAATTTTTATGGAGTCGACCAAGTCCATTTGCACAATTTTTAGGGAATCGTAAAAGTCCAAAAACACAATTTTTAGGGAAAACACTTGTGTTTGGTTACTAAAATTTAATGTTTTAAAATTTCCAGAATACTTGAAGGATTTCCATACAATCAATGCATTTAATTAGGTCTTCTTTTAATTTTTTAAATGTTATCATTACTTTATCTAAATTGCAAATTTGGTTTATTTCTCTTAATTGGCTAAAAATGTTTTATCAGGCCTTGCTCCCTTACTATTTTCTGATTTCATTTGCTGATATTAATTTGTATTTAAATTTTGGGGTCCATTCCTGGACCTAGCTCCACTAACTTATGTAATTTTGTATGTAACTAGGCCCAGCAACGATACCTTGTTTTATTTGATAGAAACTGGTATTATTTATGTTAAAATTAGGTTTGTTTCTTTTCCTATTTTCTAAATACTTTAGTAGTGCCGAGCACTTTGTGTAATTTTCAGAGTGATCTCCCCCGCAATGTACGCAATACAGCTTGATACCATCTTCCATTTTTATGGGCAATTGATTATACATATGTGCCTCTTTGCATTTTATGCACTTTGGTGTGGACTCGCTAGGTCTGACACCTGCCGCATTGCGTATAATTTGTTCTTTTTATGTATCTTTCAAACTTAACCTTTTTCAGACCTATGACCAATGACTTCTAATTTTAACTGATTTATGTTTACTGACCTGACGAAGTTTAATAGGTACGAAAATGAAGTTACTTTCTTCGATTTCAGAGTAGTCACTTTTTCCACTTGGTGGCCTTTGCTTCTAATTTCATTGTCGATCTCTTCCGGTTCTATGTTCGGTGCCGTCTTTAGAACAATCTTCTTCACTTTTTCCTCTTTTGTCCTATATGTGAAACAGCTAATTTCATTTTTATTTAATTTGGTGATTAATTTTTTGTTTAGGTATAGTGTTTCTACTTGAACTTTTAATTTTCCCCGTAAATACTGAATCATAAAATTGTGACTCCCTAGTATTTTTTCAAATTCTTGTGTCACGCCTTTATGATCATTTATATTTTCTGTTAATATTACGGGTGGAATACACCTCATTTTCGGTTTACCTTTAGGTACATTTTCGCTTGTTCTGCTACTAGATGCAACTTCTTCTTTTAGACTTTTAAATTTATTGTCAGCCTTTATTTTCTTATTTCGCATTTATTCGTTATCATTCCATACTCTTTGGTGTTTTCCAATTATCATCCTCTTCCCGTCCTATTGTTTGGAAAACCTCTCTTAGTATTTTTCCTACATCTACTTCGTCTATACTTTCTTCGCTATCATATTCTTCTTTATCATCGTCCCTCTCCATCTTTTCAATGTCCCCACTGGAGCCTCTCGACCCCCTTGGGGCTGACATTTTTCTTGTGGGTTCGCCTCAGTGTTTTGCTGCTGGTTTTGCACTAATATCTTTCACTAAATGTTTTATACACTGTTTTTGATTAATTTTAGTGTCTATATCACTGATTACGATAACTACTATTCGCACAAACAGAAATACACTAACTGACTGCAGATTACAGAGAGAAACTATGCGTTGTCGTAGTTGCTCTTCAGTATTAATCAGCACTGAGTAAACCAAAGTTTTTAAGTAACCCTACAACTAGAAATCTAGTGGATTAAGATCTGGTGATCTTGCTGGCTATGTCCATTTTATTAGCAGAAAGTTTTCATTGAACAAATAAATCGATTTATTTCATTTTGTGAAGTAATAAAATTTATTTAATAAATTAATCAAATTTTGATGGTTTCATTAATTGACTAATAAATTAAATAACTATTTCTTCACTTTAACGCACCAAAATTTTCATAAATGTATGCTGATTATCATGTAAGCAACCCATTAAAATATATATATAATTTAACTTTTATGTTTTTTTAAATATGAGTGTATCAAACTGTTTGCCTTCAATTTTCTCGAAAACCGTTGCTCTAAGCGACTTGCAACAAGACTACCTTTTTTATGGGAAAAATGCGTAGTTTTTAAAAAATGAATACACAATGCAAAAGAAGCAACTTCAAAAAAGTTATTCATAATTTAACCCCCTACCCTTTCCGATTAAACAAATAATTTTCACTGTTCGGTTTTATGATAACCTGGCTTTTTGTTCCAAGTATAACTTGTTTTTTAAGCTAACAATTTCAAAAAAACTATTTTTTAAATTTTCCCATTAACCCCTCTAACTCCCTTAATATGCATTTAACGACCTATACTTATAGAAACTTTTTACAAGTACTATCACTCGATTTTTTTTCACATTTTAAATGACACCCTGTAACTTACTTCTAGTAGCTACTTATGATTAAGTACAAAGTGAAATGGTGAAATACTTTTTTTACGAAAATAAATACAAGCAAGACTTGGTTTAGTGAATTGTATTACACGAAAATAAATGTTCATAATATTCTCCATCTAATTAGTGTCTGTTATAAAACTTCTCCTTAACTTTATTTAAAGTTTGAGTTGAAATATTCTTTATTTCTATTGTTATCCTTTTTTTGAGATCTTCAGTGCTAACTAGCTTTGTTGTATGTATTCGTGACAAAAAAAAATCCAACGACGTAAATACTGCCAGTCAACAATACCTCTTCATCCATTTCTCATTCTATATACAGGTTGATATTTGTCAACAAATAATAAGAATCAGTGTCAAAATCAACTGAATCTCTGATGATAAAAATAAAACGAATGATCGTAAAACTTCTACGTTTCTCTACATACGTCCCTCTCTCTGCGAAAATGTAATTCCCAGTGTCAAATTTCAACGTAGGTGCTCTGTCTGTTTATTAGTTGTCAATGTAGGGCTTTAGAGAAAGGGCCCTAAAGCACGTCGACATGCTATCATTTGTTCAATTGTTAATGACTGACACCTTTCTCCATGACTTTTAACGGAAATCGCTATCAACATTCCCAAATCCAGTTAGGACCCCGTTCCTATGTTTTGCTTGCTTGTCTCTTTCACTTCGTCCGCCTCCGAACAAGATAAAGGAAGGGTTGTTGTCAAATAAAGACCTACAGGTTTCATGGAAACAATATTTCAACGGAATTATATGGATGGATCGGAAATTTGAGTAAGCAGTCAAAAGAAAGCATATGGGCGGTGTTTCGAAAACTATAGTAAACCGGTTAAACTGAACAAAATCTTTTAGGGAGAAATTTTAGTATTTACTTTCAAAAAACTGTCAGTTTTTATTACATTGTACTAAGAACCCTTTAAATGTAGGTGTCGTAAATAAACGATTCGTAAAAACTCTAATTTCTCTTAAAAATTAAACGAAACGCCTGTGTTTGACTCATGTGTCACATTTTTTTCATCACGTCAAAAATAAACTGAAAATATTTTCTAAGTAGTTAGTAATCGTTTATGATCGGTGCTATCTAATCTAATAAGTATTTTTTGATTACGTCCAAAATTGTCTATTCTATTGCTGAAGGAGTTGAAATGATTTACACATTAGCCAAACATAGGCGTTGCATTTAATTTTTGAGATGTATTAGACTTTCTACGAATCGTTTATTTACGACACTCGCAGTTAAATGGTTAAAAATTAAAATGTTATTCATGATTGAACAACTCTATTTTTTTTAATTACACTAATATAATACAAATTGTCATTTCCTACAATTGAGTCAAAATTGTAACATTACTATTTGTTAACTTAAAATCATAACCCAGCTTTGGAAAATATAAATTCTAAGTAGAATCAATTTATTTTTGGAACGCATTAATATATGTATATATATATATATATATATATTTATTTATTAAATTGGTATTACATTATTTGCTTAAAAATTAAAAAAACCATGATGAAACATCTAAGATAATATCTCTAAAAATTAGCTTAGGGAAATAAAAATAAGATACCAAAATAACCGATGACATCAATAAAATATTGATATAAATTGGTAGAAATAAAAGAGGTCTGAATTTAAGCGGAATAGTCTGAGAGTACCAAATGCAATAGTCTAATCTCCCATCTCAGATCTCAGAAGGGAAAAAAGGGAATCTTTATTGCTACTTAACACTTATTTTTCAAATTGTAAGTGTGTGTATGATGCAATAGGCAGAAAACACATTGTTAACTGTAGTATACTTTAGGATACAATACTTTGACTAATTATGTTTAATTATTTCACAAATGGTTTTTAACTGTTCTTCTGGAATTTGATACGACTAATAGAGCAATAGTGCAATTTTCACTTATCATTTATTTTTTTGATATATTTAATTTGTATCTTTTATATTGTATTAAAATGCTCATACTTATTACATGATTATTTTTTATTATGAAATGTTCCAACAAAAATCTTTAATTTCCGATTCTATACAGTCGTGTAAAAAAAGCTTAACTATACAGATAATCAACTCGATAATTTAGAATCTTTCCCAGATTTATTAATTTAAACCCTTTAAGAAAAATTTCATACGATGATGAAATTGTTAAAAATGAAAAATAAAACAAACTAGAGCAATTCTGCTAAAGAATATAATTAACTAAAACACATAATTCACTAACCTTGACATATTTTAGTTGGAAAAAATGAATTTATTCATGTAAAGGACGATTTTAAATTATTCTGAAATGAGACATTTTTCTTCAAAACAAGACACTTAGTGAAATGTTAAAATCAGCCTTATTTTAAATTAATTTAATCAACTAAAGATTATCAAGATATTAACAAGATTTAACAACGCACACAAAAGTAAGAATTTAATTTTAATAAATTTAATATTAATTAAGAATATATAAATTTATATTAAGTTAAGATCCGACCTAGACATACTTTTTTTCCTCACGGTATTGATTGGATCGCAGAAACTTCTGAATGAATGAAACTTATCAAAGTCTTGCTTAGCATTACGTCCAAGATCTTGTAGAAGTTGGGGAGATCTTATTAGTTCTAATAAAGAAATTGCAAAAATATCATCTCTAGGAGCTACAAGGAGTCCGGAACGCGAATGATCCAGGATTTCGGTTGCGATTCCGTTATTTGCGGCGATAATTGGTTTGCCTAAACTCATTGCCCTCAGTAGAAAATCAGGACATCCGTCATCGACACCAGGAAAAAGCATTATAGAAGCTTCTTGGATTACAGTTCTTTCGTGGATTGTCGGAAGCAGAGGAATTGTTGCAATTTGGTATGAACAAAGTTGATGTTTGACCAAGTTTTTTATTTCGTGAAAATATTTCTTTTCTTTATCGATATTGCAATATCCTGCAATAACTAAAAAGAATTGGTCTGTAATATTACAGTCATCAATTATTTTTATGAGGTTTTCGAAAGCCGTCACCGCTAACGAAAAATTAGATACTTTGGTAAATTTGCCAATAGTAAGAAATATCGTAGCATTCTCTCTTAAGTGTGGTATAAGTCTATATAAATTTAAAGTTGGTTCATTCCATAAACTAATGTCAATAGGTGGATAGCGAATTGTAAGTTCTTTTGACAGGTTTTGATGTACTTTATCTAAAACTTCTGCATATACTTTGGACCGACGTATGTCTGTATATTTTAGGCCGGCAAAATTTTCAATGAAATGTACCTTGTATTTGCTTAATAATTTTAAAAGACACAAAGCAATAAAGCTTCCATTAACAATAATAATGTGGGGTTTTGGTTTTGGCGGTAGAATCAAAAATCTAAATACCATATTCACAGCTTTCAAGCCGGAAAAGAAGTTTCTATAAAATCCAAACAAGGTCTTAGGGATCCATCCTCCGCAGATTTTTACTGAGTATTTATCTGAAATCTATTTCCGAGATATTATTTAAAAATCTAAGTTAGAAAATTAGTTACTTACCTTTAAATCAAGGTGAAAATCTCTTGGATTGTAGTGAGATGTCAAAATAGTAACTTTCTTGCCACACTGGAGACAACCAAATACAAATTTAAGGATATTTCGATCTATTCGTCGATTCACAAATTTTTCGTAAAAAATGACCACATGAGATTCTTCATGTGGTAAATCTCCACTGCCGATATCCATATTAATAATTTTAATATATTTCTGACGTTTGTTATTTGTAACTGTTAAATTCAATTTTTTTGTTATTGATTTGTTTATTTTTAATTCACAATACGTCTTTCATACGGAACGTATGTTTTTATATAGCAGAGACAACCTTTCCTTGTTTTTAAAATAAACCTAACAAAGACAAAAACACAAATTTGAGTCAGTTAGTTTCTTCCGTTCTGTTTATTGATAATTTTTGTATATCCTCACTATAAAAATGTATCGTAAATATTTTAATTCTCAAATACGCCAACTTGTTGGAAATTTGATGAATTATTTCACATTTGAGAATATTAACTTATACAGGGTTCATAAAATGTTCACAATATATTTCGAACTATAACTAATCTTACAATTAAATTTTTATAGCAGGTTACTGATGACTTAAAAATTTTTATAAGAACTAATTGTAAAATGGGTTCTTTTTTTTAACTAAATTCTGTAAAGAATTAGTAGTTTTATTTTAAATAAATACTGCATACCATTAACTAAATATACATATACTTAAGAAATCCAGAATTAACATAATTTGCAATTAACATTTCCTATTTTTTTTACAAACTTAAAAAATAAATATATATATTTTAAAATTCCATGATATTCTAAATTTTTTTAAAGATTCTTATGATAATTGTTTAACCAATATTCTTTGACATCGTCAAAGAAATATTTAGAAAGTTTTAGAGTATCGTGGAATTTTAAAATAACTAAATATACTTTATTATTACCTAATAAAATATTTTTTATTCTAATAAATTAGCGCTGAACTATATAACAATAAAAAAATCGAATGAAATCATAATGTGAGAAATATTTAACTTCATTTCAAAGGTAAAAGATGAGCACGGCGGCGATTGCAACAAATTCATGATTAATTTAACAGATGATGGAGAATTTGATTACTTCTTATGGAAAGCCACAAAAAATATTGAAAGGCCGATTATATCAACTCATTCTATTATTGAATGGCAAAGTAATTAGGGAAGAGAAAATAAACAAAAAGCGGACTTAATTGCGAAACATCATATGCAATTTAATGTATAATAATAATAATAATTTTGAATATATTGAAAATTTGATATCAGAAAAAAAATTTCCGGTTGCAGAAGAAATGAAATCTTACCTTCGAAAACAACACTAGCATTTGATTTAATTAGGGAAATATTGAAACAAATACCAGAAGAAGTAGACCAGGGTCGGTAATTTTTGAAACGAAATAAAATAATAGTAGGATGAAACCCATTGGAAAAGGAAGAGAATATAACAAAAATGAAAGGAAAAGTAATTTACGGGCGATCTGCTGTCGGGAAGTGGAAGGGGGTGAGTTTTTAAGGGTAGAAAACTGTTTATCTTGATTTCCGGCAAAACTAAAAGTCCTATGGAAAAAAGTTAAATGGCAAAGTTGTAGGTAATAATAAGATCTACAACTTTTGTATTTACACTTTTTGCACATAACCACAAAATTTATGTGAAAAATTCAAATAATCAAGTTTTCGGATTCGAGTTTTTTTTGTTTCTTTGCATTTTTTGAGAACATTTACCATAGTAATGTATATTTTTTTTACACCATCAAGAAGTAGAGATTTCAACTAAGAAAAAGCCCACCGAGTTTTTAAAAAAAACAGATATTTTGACGCGAGAATTTTCGATTGAAAATTAGGGTGATTTTTCGATATTAAGTCAAAATAAGGTGAAAAAATAAATATTTTAAATCAAAAAAATTACAGTGTGTTTTGGACACAAAAAAAAATTTGTTTTTTGTGAAAGAAAAATAAAAAACCAAAAACTTGGTTAGGTTAGGTTAGGTTAGGTTAGGTTAGGTTATTTGAATTTTTGAAGAGGAAGCTATGAAAATTAGAAGCAGCTGTGCAGCAATGCAACTATGAAACAGCTGTGAAGATAAAAATATATCATAAAATCGTCTACGAGAGTGAAAAGATAGGAAAGCTACTATGGAGAACATAAATAGAAACTGAACCAGCGGTGTAGACAAAGTCACTTTTAATACCTTAGAACGGGGTGAAAATTATTCTGGAAATAGATGCATGGACATAATTACAATTGAGGATACTGTAAACCATAGAAAAAGTGGAGATTAGAATACAAAAAAAGCTGATGTGCAGCTATGGAGATTTCATAACAACATGAATATGACTCTAAAAATAATAAATATTTAAATATTTGAATTTTTCACAAAAATTTTGAGGTTATGTGAAAAAAGTGTAGATACAAAAGTTGTAGATCTTTTTATTACCTACAACTTTGCTTTTTTCCATAGGACTTGTAGTTTTGCCGGAAATCGAGATAAACAGTTTTCTACCCTTAAAAACTCACCCTCTTCCACTTCCCGACAGCAGATCGCCCGTAAATTATTTTTCCTTTGATTTTTGTTATATTCTCTTCCTTTTCCAATGGGTTTCATCCTACTATTATTTTTTCCACTTTTTACCATTTTTAAAGGCTTCAGCCCTGGTCTAAAGGTTTTATAATGCTGACATATGTGTTCAATGCAGTCTTCAGATTAAAACATGTACTTGCAAGCTGGAAAATAGCAAAGAGCGTCATGTTGAAAAAGCCTGGAAAACCACCACATGGAAGTGAAATCTTACAGATCGAATTCATTTATACCAGTAATTTCTAAATTATTTGAAACCTTCTACTCAAAACAATAAAAAAACCAAAATTATTACTGTTCAGTTTCGATTTAGACAAAACCACTCGATAATAGATCAATTTCATCAAATAACAGATATACCTTCAGGGAATCCCTTAAAAGCCAACATAGATAGTCTTAATACAATCTTTAAAATTCTAAATGAATGCAGCGTGGAAACACAAAATAATCTATACAAAAATTTATATAAACTCTTTAATATTACCAAAATTAGAGTGGATCCAATCAACGACCAGTCCAATGAAAAATAAGAATTTGCCTCTGAAATTACATTTCATAGACTTCAGATCAATTCAAGAACTACAAAAAGAAATAGAAACAAGCTAAACCGTTCAACAAAAGGAAATCCATTCTACAGTATGGAACATGGTTAGTCTAACATCAATAATAATAATTACAATCATCATATGTATATGTATAGTTCTGGAGAAAGAGAACCAAAAAACACCAAAATCCTACAACACTAAGAGAACAACATGAAAAACTATTTGGTCTTAAGGAGGAAAGAGTTGTATGAAAAAAAAAGCTTACCACTGTGTTCAATGCTAACGTTGTATTCTTTATATTATCTGGTAAATTCATTTTTTTATCATTGTTGTTCTGATCTTTGTTCCGAAAACACCTTAATAAATGTTTTTTTTTTTTTTGGTAAATCAAACTAGCTCCCTGTATCTGTTTTGTGACTGTGGTTAATTTATATCCCGTTTGATGCAAAATATAAATAACTTGATTTGTTCCATGTACATGTATGTAACCTGCAGTGACCTATATTATCTTCGAGCTCATGTACTGGAAAATGCACGTAAACTATTTAAGAATGGCCTATTAGATACGAGTGCCTACTTATTTTATAGCTTTTCGACTTTACGACACGTATCATAAAACCGATATGGCAAGAGTCCTTCACCTAACAACTCTAACTATATTTTAAATTTTTATTTCGAGAGCCGTTCAGTTTTTCTATCTACTTTTATAAGATTCAAGCCCCTAAAGCAAAGATCTACAGTATCTTCTTTTAACGCCTAATGAAATTATAAATATTTACAGTCTTTATATCTCAAAATATTATTAAGTGCAGACTTTAATAGCAAGTTATTTTTGAAAATGAAGGTCTTCATAATTCGATGTCTTTGTAAAATAATCAACCTTTTGAAATCCAAATTTCACGCCATCTCTCTAAAATATTTTCAACGAAGTTATTTGAGTTTGCTACGTGAGACAAAATAAAAGATCTTCCGGATAAAATTTGTAATGAAGACAATATTAATGGCCACTCTCAAGTTTATTCAAAGCTTTTAGAAAAGAGTGATAAATTTCTTTTTTGTTATTGCCTTATATTAAGTTTCCTTTCGTTCTTCTGTTTTAGCTGGATAACAAGTGATAAGTGCACTTTGTGTATGTAACAGTAAATTATTTTTTTTATTTGAAAGAGTATTTTTTGTGAAACGTTATATAAGAGGTAAAGATTTTAATTTGCAACTATAGTTGTAAAATACGTTATAAAACCAGCTACAGTAACCACAAAAGTACATTAGTGACCTGTGATAAAATAGGATAACATCCAAAGAGAATAAAAAATAAAAAGTAACATTAAAACAGTAGCATAGATCATAAACCATCATGAAAAGAGAAAGTAACACAAAGTCAGCTCTAATTAGCATACGTTTGTAGAAAACATAAATACAATTCAATAGTTGTGAATTTAAAAGAAAAATATAAGCATTAATGGAAATAAAACCATTTGTGAATTTCTTAAAATGGGATGTGATAATATATACTTAAATCCTTAAAACAAAGCAATAAAAATTAAGAGCAGCTATACAGCAAAGAAACTCTAAAAACAGCTGTGGAGATCAATATACATGTATGGGATAAAGTATAGAACCAAGTAAATATCTTTAAAACGAAACGGACGATATTTATGAAATTTTGTAGATAAGTGCAATGGGCCAAAATCTGATGTACATTTTTTGTTAATAATCCGGTTTAACCGGAAATACCCTCAACTTTTTTATTTCAAATGGGATACCCTGTATATTTCTCGAATTTGTACATACTGAGTTAGTGAAAATAATTTGCAAAAACGAGAAATAACTCACTTTTAGTTGTAGAATAAGTAAATTTATTTACTTTAGAACATAAATAAAAATTGCAATTACGATAGAGATCTGGAAGTAAAGTTAAGGAAGCAAATAAAAGGGAAACAACTTTTAATACCTTAGAACCTAATGAAAATTATTCTGGGCATAGATGGATGACATGATTGCAATTGAAGATACTATAAACCATAGAAAAGTGGAAATTAGAACAATAGAAAATTGTAGCTGTGTAGAGATAACAATATGAATATGACTATAAAAATAATACGTATTTAAGAGGAAGCTATGAAAATTAGAAGCAGCTGTGCAACAATGCAACTATGAAACAGCTGTGAAGATAAAAATATATCATAAAATCGTCTACGAGAGTGAAAAGATAGGAAAGCTACTATGGAGAACATAAATAGAAACTGAACCAGCGGTGTAGACAAAGTCACTTTTAATACCTTAGAACGGGGTGAAAATTATTCTGGAAATAGATGCATGGACATAATTACAATTGAGGATACTGTAAACCATAGAAAAAGTGGAGATTAGAATACAAAAAAAGCTGATGTGCAGCTATGGAGATTTCATAACAACATGAATATGACTCTAAAAATAATAAATATTTAAGAAGAAGCTGTGAAAATTAGAAGAAGCTGTGCAGCAATGCACGTATGCAAACAGCTGTGGAGATCAAAGTATATAAAAAAATTGTCTACGCAAATTAATAGTTACGAAAGTTGCTATAGAGAACATAAATATAAACTTGAACAGCAGAGGAGATGTGGAAGTCAAATTAACGCAGCCATCAAAATAAAACTACCTATTATTACCTTACAACCGGATGAAAATTATTCTTGGGATAGATGGACAACAAGCACAAGTACAAGTTTTTATTTGGAGTCTAAGATTTGAAATACTCACTTCTATCAATGTAGCTGTGAAGATTAGAAGATGACTTAAAGTAGGTCTAAAGGAGTTTTAAAGAACAAAATAACTGTTGAACATAGAAAGTTATTTTAAATTAACTGATTAGCTGTGGAAAACATAAATAACATTAAAACAGCTTTATTTATCACAGCAATAGACAATAATATATGAAAGTAAAATAACTGCAGGTGATTCAATCATAAAAAAAGGCATTATTTGATAATACAATACAAAATAAGCAAAAGAAAATCACAAAAATATCGCTGAAAAAATTTTAAACATCTATAGATGTATCTGGAGAAATTAGAAGACCTTAATACGGTTGTAAGGAAGTATCTCATATTTACTAGACCCAACTAAAAATTTTATATTTTATATTCATTCGCTGTTGTCTTTTCTATAACATGTTGGTTTTCTAACTTTATATAAAATTACTGAGCACTATTTTCTACCCGAACAAAAAGAAATAAAACTCTATTGCGGTTGTATGTGTTTTATGTTCACTATGAGTCACTTTCCATGCGAAATGCATCCATAAAAGAACTTTTCTATTAGAAGTAGACAAAATTATTGCCGCAGTTTCAGCTTTGAACTAAGGAACTTTCATGATCTCTTCGTTTCGGTATTTACCCTTTCTTTCTCAAAAACTAGAACCATTTCGTACGACATTGTTTGTAGACTTCAAATTGGATCTATGACACAAAGATACGAACTGTTATCCCAGGGTTTCAGTAGAATTAATATTTGTGAGATAACAAAGTTAAATTTCCAAAACTTAGAGCACAAAGAGCAATTTTGAAAGAAAAAATGTTGGGTACTTTTATAGTTTGTTTATTTAAATAAACGTTAAATTACCAAAACTTATTTATTTAAGTAAACACGCATTTCTTTAACTATGATAGTAACTACAAGGGAGACATTTTGGGTGTTTCTATTTTTGTTTAAATGGAACATTAAGTCGTTGTAAAAACGAGTTGTTCGTTGAAGTTAAAAATTTTTAGGTTTTTTCGATTTTAAGAATCAAATTTTGGTAGTACCGTTATAGATTATGAATAATTATGCTCCTTATTTAAACAAACAATCTCATTTGGCAAATTTTTCTAACCGATGAGTAGTAGATATGGAATTCAGAAATATATGTTTGTATCGATAATATAAATTTCCCTATTGAAACTGTGTCTAAAATAATAAAAAGTATTTAAATAATATATTTTATTCTAATAATTTTTTTACCGTCTGATTTTTATTAGAAATTTTCAATTTTCCTATCGGATAACTCATAATAAAAGGAAATTGTTTTTTATGTCTACGGTTTACGGTTCTAGTAGACAGTTATCAGCGTCTAATAATGCGCGCTGGTCATAGAATACGATGATAAAATGGTATTATGCAGTTTCATAGATCTAGAATTTAAAAAGCACCATTCGGTTACATCTATTGTAAAAATCTATTAAATCGTGATCTAAAATGAATGGAAATATACGAAGGACGCCTTATAAATTGTGAAAACTAACAAGAATAGAGAATAGTAAAGAAAAAAAATCTTGCAATAGAAAATAGAATAGAAATTGGTAAAACATACTATAGTAATGATAAGTGTGCTAAGGCTACGGCAAGATTGTTAAATACCAATAATCCAGAAAAACACATACGTAGCTAGTACATTAAGCGGTTATAGATAAAGTAGAAGAGACATATTCCGTTTACAATAAAAGGCATCAAGTAAAACGGTCAGTACGAAATTAAATAAATGAAATGTCAGTATTGGATGATATACAAATTACCAGTTGAAAATCTATCAGACAACTAGTCTAGTCTCGATTATGAAATTCTATAAGTTTCACCCTTATAAGAGAAGATTAATTCAGGAGTTGAGATGATCCTGATCGTCGGCTTCAACTTTGCTAATAATATTAAGCAATTAAATAACCCACATCGATTGTGCAGTACACGTTTTTTTGATGGAGGTACCTTCATGTTAAATCGAGAAATAAATAGACATATTTGTGTTTAATGGAGTGTGACTAATCCCCATTTATTTATGGAGTCAGGTACTTAAACGCATCAAAAATTAAATGTTGAGGATTGCATTTTAGGGAACCACATTTATTGAGGAAATAACTTATTTTAATTAATTAGAAGATGTTAATGTCACCATCATTTCTGACATACTGGAACATGATAATAATCTGTTAGAGGACGAACTAATTTTCTAACAGGATGATGAACTCCATTTCCATATTCTTATGCAACAGTTTTTGTAGAAGGGAACCAATAGAGTGGCCAACCAAACCACCTGATCTCTAGCCTCGGATTTCTTTTTTGTGGGGACCTCGGAACGAATTTACGAATATAAGAAAATCATTTGCGAATAGATTATATTATTGTGTGAGGATTAATGGAGGCTATTTTGAACAATATGTTCGTTAATTTTAAGATTTTTTTTTTATTAATTTTTATATTCCTAAATAAATACTTCAATCTAAAATATCCTCAAAATTATTTCATAAAAGTAAAATATAAGATTATATAAAAAGAAAATTTAGAATGAATACGCAATATAACGAGAAGCTCATTAACAAAAATGATAAAAAGAATAACATATTTGACAGGTATATACAGCTGGAAGCCAGTGTAATTTTCATTTCGTAAATGTATTTAATTTGTAAGGTTTATTGAAATCTTAAAATATTTTACTTTGAACTATTTTAATATATAACAAATTTTATAATTGGATACCAGCATACATAGATTTTTATCAAAATGAAAAATAAAACAAACCAGAGTAATTCTACTAAACAATATAATTAACTAAAACACATAATTCACTAATCTTGACATATTTTAGTTGGTAAAAACGAAATTTATTCATGTACAGGACGATTTTAAATTATTCTGAAATGACATATTTTTTTCTAAAACATAAGACACTTAGAGAAATGCTAAAAGCAGTCCCATTGTAAATGAATTTAACCAACTATCAAGATATTTACAAGTTTTAACAACGCACACAAAAATAAGAATTTAATTTTAAATTTAATATTAATTAAGAATATATAAATTTATGTTAAGTTAAAATGCGACCTAGAAGAACTTTTTTTCGTCATAGTATTGATTTGATCGCAGAAACTTGTGAATGAATAAAACTTATCAAAGTCTTGCTTAGCATTACGTCCAAGATATTGTAGAAGTTTGGGAGATCTTATTAGTTGTAATAAAGAAATTGCAAAAATATCATCTCTAGGCGCTACAAGGAGTCCGGAACGCGAATGATCCAGGATGTCTGTGGCAATACCTTTATTTGATGCGATAATTGGTTTGCCTAAACTCATTGCCCTCAGTAGAAAATCAGGACATACGTCATCGACACCAGGAAAAAGCATTATAGAAGCTTCTTCGATTAAAGTTCTTTCCTGGACTGTCGGAAGCAGAGGCATTGTAAAAATTTGACGTGAACAAACTTTATTATTGATAAAGTTTCTTATTTCTTTAAAATGTTTCTTTTCTTTTTTGTTGTTGTAATATCCTGCAATAACTAAACAGAAGTGGTCTGTAATATTACTGTCATCAATTATTTTTATGACGTTTTCGAAAGCCGTCACCGCTAACGAAAAATTAGATACTTTGGTACATTTGCCAACAGTAAGAAATATCGAATCATTCTCTCTTAAGCGGGGTATAAGTTTGTATATATTTAAAGTTGGTTCATCCCATAAACCAATGTCAGTAGGTGGATAGAGAATTGTAAGTTCTTTTGACAGGTTTTGATGTACTTTATTTAAAACTTTTGCATATCCGGCAGATTCTACAATTATTTCATCCGGTAATGTCATCGCCATTGCTTTTAATAATGAAAACTGTACTTTTGACGGACGTATGTCTGTATATTCTAGATCGGCAAAATTTTCAATGTAATATACCTTGTAATTACTTAATAGTTTTAAAAGACACACTGCCAAAAAGTTTCCATCAATAATAATAAGGTGGGGTTTTGGTTTTGGCGGTAGAACCAAAAATCTAAACACCATGTTGACAGCCTTCAAGCACGAAAAGAAACTCCTATAAAATCCAAACAAGGTCGGAGGGATCCATCCTCCGGAGATTTTTACTGAGTATTTATCTGAAATCTATTCCCGAGATATTATTTAAAAATCTAAGTTAGAAAATTAGTTACGTACCTTTAATTCAGGGTGAAAATTTCTTGGATTGTAGTGCGATGTCAAAATGGTAACTTTCTTGCCACACTGGAGACAACCAAATACAAATTTAAGGATATTTCGATCTATTCGTCGATTCACAAATTTCTCGTGAAAAATAATCACATGAGAATCTTCATGTGGTAAATCGCCACTGCCGATATCCATATTAATAATTTTAATATATTTCTGATAGAAAATATTTCTGATGTTTGTTATTTGTAACTGTCAAATTCAAGTTTTTTGTCAACCGACCCGCTATTGGCATATCAAAATCTAGTCACATCAGGTTTCTTTACCCGAAATAAGAAAAGACTCACAAATTTGTTATTTCGTTGTTTATATTTAATTCACTATACGTGTTTCATACAGAACGTACGTTTTTAAATATCAGAGACAACCTTTCCTTGTTTTTAAAATAATCCTTATAAAGACATAAAAACAAATTTGAGTCGTTTAGTTTGTTTCGTGCTTATTCAGTTTAGTTGTCAAACTCTGTTTATTATTAATTTTTGTATATGATGTTTCTTTCCCCTAAATAAGAAAAGATTCACAAATTCATTATACGTTGTTTATTTATAATTCGCAATACATGTTTCATAGTATGTTTTTAAATGTAAGATATAATTTTCCTTTTTCTTAAATACACCTCAACAAAGACAAAAAAACACATTCTCTGCGCGTTTTGACTCGTTTATTTTGTTCCGTGCTTATTAATTTTAGTAGTCAACATCGATTTATTGATCATTTTTGTATATCCTTATTATAAAATCATCATATCATCATATATATATATATATATATATATATAAAGTAATACATCCATATGTGAACTATAGAACTATAGAAAAAATTTCTAGTAATTGGGATGTGAATTAGTTTTGTCTTGTTATTTAGTAGACACATATATTTTTAAATACGAGTGATAATGTTTTTTGTCAGATTTTATTTTCATAAGGTTAAATATTGAAAATTTTAAGAAAAATGGCAATAATAAATGTTCAAATTGAAGTTTCTCCATGGTATGAGTTAAAAATTTTTATGAAAGCACTGTTGTGTTGTTCGATTATAAATTCTTAAAAAAGGACTAAAAGAATTTACTTTTTAAGAAGCCCCGAAGCTTTAGAAATCGAAGAAAAATATTAGATGCCTTATAAAAAGACAAAGGTAGGTTAAGGGTTTACAAGGAGGAAATTGAACTTAAAGAACACAAACGCAAGTAACAGAAAATTATATTAGCTTTTAAGTTTTCATTTTGGTTCAATGATTTTTATTTATTATTAGATATGGAGTTATAGTCTTTAATATCTCATAGCGTCCCTAATTTTCAAAATAAAACCACGTTTATTACAAAATAGAGTGTTTCAAATAAAAAATTGTCATATTAACAAATATTTTGCAGATATTTGTAACAAACAGTATTTATTTTGTTTCTATTATTTTTCGAAATATATGTAATGTAGAATTCCTACTTAATATTGATATTTACTTTATGTAAAAAGTACGTCTGGTATAAAAAAAAATTTTTTTTGAATGATATAAAATATAATAATAAGAAAATAAATGTATCAATTAATTAATTAAAATAATAGTGAAAATGGTAAGAAACTATAATTAAACTTAATTTCAGCTTTTAAAAATCTTGTAGAAACTACTAATTTTGAAATAATTTGGGCTCCATATTTAAGTCACTACAAACATTAAGGGTCTTTTTTGCTTCATAGTAAAATAAAAATTATGCTTTTTTAAGACTATGGTTTGTGTTTATATACTTAGATTCTGTATCTTTCGTTTTAATTTTATATCCTCGATCAAGGATCTTTTGTATTCTACTTAGATAATTCTCCAAATAGTGGCGAATTTAAGGATACATTTAAGACAGATTGCATCAATTATTTCATTTTTTATTCTATTATCAAATACAAATTAAAAGAATATCCTTATAAACTATATGTTTGGTTACTATTTCACATATCTGCTTTAAGAACTGCCTGTTAATAAGAACGCAATTAGAGTTAAAATTATTTTATTTTTTTTATGAAAAAGTGGAAAGAGATTTTTCCTTTGATAAAATTTGAACTCAAAACCTCTCCGGTTTCAGTCCAGTGTTCTATCCACTAAGTTTCCCGTCCGGTTAATTAACTCCCAGAGCAAGTACAAGTTTCAGATAATACTGAGTTAAATATATTAAAAATAACACTCATTATAAAAATTTCAATAAGATTTATTAAAAACATGTATGTATCTAGTCACTTGTTGAATTTTCATTATGCTTTTGAACATTGATTAATACATCCACTCCTTGAGCGTTGCAAACGATCTAACAAATTAATCGAACATTGCAAATTTATTTATTCCAAAGGTATAAAGTTTTTATTAATTTAACTTCATATCAGTTAACATTTGCTGCATATTTCTAGAAGACGGTTGGGTTGTAATTATTAATTTGTTGTCTAATGACCAACTCAAGCTTTCCAAATCAGAAGGGCTTGTAGGGCTGACGAAGGGAATATCCTCGGTTGGATTTTCAATATATTGTTGAAATGGTGCTCCCATGATTTGGACGAAATTGTTTGTACAAATTATTTTTTGACAAACAGTATATATACGTAATAATAATTGGGAAATAATTTTGCCTGATGTAAATTTGACAACTTAATTATGATTTTAAGGTTATGTTATATCATCTTCTTTTTTCTTGTTTAAGCATTTGGTGGCCTGTGTCCAGAAGGACAATTTACCCAAATGTTGTATTATAATTTTTCCAAAGGCTACGTGGCTAATAGTTAAATAATATACATTCTATTACAAAAATATTCTAAATGTATTTATTTACTTTTATTAGGAAGTTGAAGTCTGATAATTACTTTCAAAACCTCGTTTTTACAGATTTTTTACACTAAACCCAGTATACACGAATTCGAAATAAGAAGATATTTCAAAATCTGTAAAAATATACCATTTACCCATATAAATAAAAAAAGTTGAGGGTATTTCCAGTTAAACCAACAACAAAAAAATTTACATCAGATTTATTTTACCCCATTGCACTTACTTGCAAAATTTCATAAATATCGTCCGTTTCATTTTAAAGATATTTACTTGGTTCCATACTTTATCCCAACCCTGTATATTTATAAAGGGATTATGGTCCAGATTTATCATTTCTTTATAAACTCTCTCAATTCTTTCGGGTTGTGTAGCAACACTTTAGCTTTTTTACATTCTAAACCTTTCTTCTTTAGAATGTTTCTTACTTGCTTGTCTTACATTTGATTTGGTCTGTCTCTCCATTTCTTAGTATTCACCTTTGTTTTCCATATTTTTTTAAGTTGCTCTAGGTTGTTCATGCTTTGAAAGTGACCCCACCATTCAATAAATTGTTCAACTGATTTCATCTCTAAATTTTCTCGTACATCGTAATTTCTAATTCTATCCAATATAGTTACTCCTCTGGTCTTTCTTAAGTACTGTTTTTCTCTGCTACCCCGATTTTACTCTTCTGTTCCTTTGTCAATATCCATAATTCGCAGCTATACTTAAATAATGGTCTAGCTACATCTTTGTACACATTGATCTTGATATTCTTTCCTATTTAGTATGTTGTTTAAGGCGTAATACATTTTATTTACCTTTTGTAATGTATTGTTCATTTTAATCTTAGGATTCCCGGTTGCTTCTAGTGTTACTCCCAAGTATTCAAAGCTGCTGAACTGTTCTATCTGCTCTTCCGTCTATTATTATTTCTATATTCTTCCTTCCTCTAGCTATTGCCATTACTTTTGTTTTTGTTTTATTCAACGTCATCCCATTTTTTCTTAGTGCTTGGTTCCATATTTTTAAATTTTCGCTCAAGATCTTTTTACTCTCCCATTCTTTCAAAATTTCTGTAGCTAAAATATAATAGTTTGGGCATCCCTTATACTTCTATTTTCATCCACTAATTAAAGAAATAATAGTGAGCTTATTCTCCCTCCTTGGCTTACACGGTTTGTTGTGTCAAATTCTTCAATATCGTAAATTTGTTTTTACTCTAGTTCTAATTTCTTGGTACATATTCTTGATGATTCGTATTAATTTGGACATTTTTTCTTTCCAGACATTCCCCAATTTTCTTTCTCAGTACCTTGTCGAATGCTTTTTCAATATCTATAGTCTATATAAGCTTATTTCTTTCTACAGCCTTTTTTGTCTCAAGTAGTGTAATACTATCAATCCTCTGTTAAAGTAAAAAGAAGTCCAAATGGCAGGAATAAGTAAATGTACTGGGCCTCTGGGATAATGACACTTCAGCTAATCTTCTAGTAATCCAGGAACGTACAAACTGAATCACAGAACTTCCCTTCTTCAACGATCATGTTTCTTCATTGGGGGAGTGCTAGAAAATTAGCTACATTTTAAGTTCCAACAAAATTTATTCTCCCGTTGATCTAGATAGTGCATTATCAAGTTATAAATAATCTGATTATCCAGGATGAAATCTATTATTCGAGTAATACGATGATAACGGTAAAAACTTTGGTATGAGGGCTACTGCTTTAATTTTGGGATATGGCACTACTGGAGTTATCTAATGTTTGACGCATGAGCATTTGTAAAATTTGGGATTTGTTGTGCTGAGCAAAAGAGTTGACGAAGAGGTACCATCAAAAACAACTGTTTGTCGAGAATTGTGGAGAAATTCAGACTTGTTTAGGCATTGATATGAAATAAATTATTCAAATTTAGGTATAAGAAAAATGATATGTATATATATATATATACAAAAAATTTTACGTGCACTTACTTTTAAAAATGAAGCAATAATATAATAATATTTCTAATATCTAGCAAAAAATCTAAATAAAACTCCGCTTTATGGTCTCAAGAGATTATCCGACGTTTTTGGGTGCTGTATAATTTAAAGCAATTATCTCCAACTCCAAACAGACATTGCAGTTCAAAAACAGAATTCCGTTTCATATGTGGCAGATTTTTGTCTCTCTCACATTGTTGCTTGTTGAAATTCTGGCAACTTTAAACTACATTAATATCAAAGGACACTACAGCATGGTGACGCCTGTTTCATGTTTTTTTTATTTTGTTGTAGGAGGAGGGAAAGGACAGAATTATTTGAGAATGTACAATGAAAATTGTACAGATAGAGCGTTGTAAACGGTTTGCAAATTCTTTCAAAATATTCTATTAAATTACTTTAAATTCATTACACAAGGCACTAGCTTTTTATTTTTATTTAGTTAAACCGTTTTCATTAAACATAAAATGTTAATAGTTCAATTAGTTTTTAAAAAGTGTTGTAAATTTTTTAAAAGTATATAATCCCGTATATGTATTTGACAAAATTATGTTGGAAAAATTTTGTCCAATCACAAGAAGGAATTTGGGAGTAATATTAATGTATATCTTTTTTTAGTTGCTAATACTAATTTGACAAAAAGTTTCATTTGATTATTTAAAGAAAATACTGGTAAATTTAATATGCATTCGAGTTTAACTTCAAATCAAAAGCAGATAGATTTGATAATATTAAATCAAACCAGTTCAAATTTAACCTACCGATTTAGCACACTGCAACGTTTCCAAATGGTTTATAAAGTTTTATTAAATTTATATTAGTTCTGTTCAATTTGAAATGTCAAGTTGTTTTAGAAGTTTCAAGGTTAAAGTTACTGTCTTTCTAAGCTTTCCTAATACATTTTAATTTGTAATAATGAAGGTAAAAGACCGAACCAGTTTTTGTAAATTTGTATAATTCAAATTTTAATAATGCCAAGTAAGATTCGGATAACGTCAAAAATTATTTAATAAATTTTATTACTTTTTATTAAAAATAGCTTATGATTGATTTTTCATTATGTTTATGAATAATTCTTCTTCATAGTGAAATTTAGATTTTTTACCTGAATGTGTTTGAACTTTAAAGACAAGAAAATAAGATATAGCCTTTATGGACATTGAAAAAGCATTCGACAAAGTATTGAATCTCTGGAAAGAAAAAATGTAAGACCAAATTAATATGAATCATCAAGAATATGTACAAAGAAAGTAGAAATAGAGTAATGAGCAAGAATATGATATCAGAAGAAATCAACACAAGAGACGGTGTAAGACAAGGTGGGAGTATAAGCCCACTATTATTTAATTAATTCATTGATGAGATAATAGAAGAAGTATAAGCGATGACCATACAATTATATTTTGGCAACAGAAATTTTGAAAGAATGGGAGAGTAAAAAGTTCTTGAGCGAAAATTTGAAAATATGGAACCAAGCACTAAGAAAAAATGGGATGACATTGAATAAAGCAAAAAGAAAAGTAATGGCAATAGCTAGAGGAATGAAGAATATAGAAATAATAATAGACGGAAGAGTAGATAGAACAGTTCAGCAGCTTTGAATACTTGGATATAACACTAGAAGCAACCGGGAATCCTAAGATTAAAATGAACAATACAATACAAAAGGTAAATAAAATGTATTACGCCTTAAACAACATACTAAATAGGAAAGAATATCAAGATCAATGTGTACAAAGATGTAGCTAGACCATTACTTAAGTATGGAATTATGGATATTGACAAAGCAAGAGAAGAGTAAAATCGGGGTAGCAGAGAGATAAAGTACTTAAGAAAGGCCAGAGAAGTAACGAGATTGGATAGAATTAGGTATTACGATATACAAGAAAATTTAGAGATGGAATCACTTGAACAATTTATTGGATGATGGGGTCACCTTCAAAGCATGAACAACCCAGTGCAACTTAAAAAAAATATGGAAATCAATAGTGAGTACTAAGAAAAGGAGAGACAGACCAAATCAAATGTAAGACAACCAATTAAGAAACATTCTAAAGAAGAAAGGTCTAGAATGTAAAAAGCTAAAGCTAAAATGTTGGCACACAATCGGAAAGATTTGAGAGAGTTTATAAAAAAATCATGAAACTGGACCATAACCCCTTTATAAATATATATCTGAATGTTGCGAAAGGTCCACTCTCACCAAGTGAAGGCACGTCGACATAAAATGGAAAATAATAATATAATTTGTTACCAAAGTTTTCACCGAAATTTTCATTTTATTAGAATGATAGATTTTAAGCTGGCCTACCAGATTACTAATAACTTAACAAAGCATTGTATAAATTAAAGGTACAGGATATTTTATATGATTTTAAAACGTATGTTATCAATTTTCCGGCAATATCCAACGAAGAAACGTTGTCGTAGAAAAAGGTAAGTTTTATGATTTAGTTTGTACGTTCCTTGATTACTACTCGAGGCAAAAAAGATTGTAGAAAGAAAAAACTATATTTTTCAATTTCAGAACCAGCAGCAAAATATATCATGGAAATAAAATGAAAATACCTGTTCTGAAAATATTTATATAAAAACGTTAAATGTTGGAACTATTTGTATACAAACTAGTTATTTCTGTTAATTTTGAGATAATTAGTACCGTGAAATTTTTAGTGAAAAGTTATATTAAGTTATTAAAAAAAGTAATTATATCAGTTGAAGATTAGAACCGAAAAGAAGTGATAACACCTCTAATTAGGGTGCATGGTTGACTCGACCCATTAAATTGGGAAAAAATGAAAAAGTTATCGCAAGTATAATTTTCTATAAAACTATACAATTTGTTTTGAATGTAATTATCGAGCTTCAACTTCATAATGAAACTAAATGAATAAATTTCTCATAGTTAATAAAATTGTTTTATTTTAAAAAGAATATATTTGTATTAGAATGTTTATTATTTAAAACTATTGGAAATATAGTCTTTGGAAACGACACTAAATGTAATCTAAAATTATAACATAACATTTGGGGAAATTGTCCTTCTAGACATAGGCCTTATAAATATTTCACAAGAAAAAAGAAGATGATAACATATAACTTTAAAATGGTAATTAAGTTGTCAAATTTGTATCGGGCAAAGTTATTTCTCATTTATTATTATTGTACAAATAATTTCGTCCGAATCATGGAAGCACCAATTCAACAACATACTAAAAATCCAACCGAGAATATTCCCTTCGTCGGCCCTACAAGCCCTTCTGATTTGGAAAGCTTGAGATGGTCATTTGAAAAGAAATTAATAATTACGACCCAACCGTCCGTTAGAAATTTGCAGCAAATGTTTGCTGATATGAAGTTAAATTAATAAATTATAATAAATAAATAAATAAATAAATTATAAATTATATCTATGGAATAAATAAATGTACAATGTTCGATTAATTTGATGGACCATTGGCAACTCTCAGGTGATGGATGTATTAATAAATGTTCAAAATTGTAATGAAAATTCAACAAGTGACATGTTTTTAATAAATCTTATTGAAATGTATATAATGAGTGTTATTTTTTTATTAATATTCGGAGAATATTAACCTGTAAACATAATAACCAAACTACAATGGCACAAATTGTTTAATAGTTATTTATTCTCTTCTTTTGTATTCGATATTAAAGTATTTCATTTTTTTTTATTAAATAATTGATGCAATTTATCTTAAATGTATCCTTAAATTCTCCTTTTTCTGGAGAACCGTCTAAGCAGAAGACAAAAGATGCTTAATTGAAGATATTAAATCAAAACGAAGGATACAGCAACTGGCTATATAAATATAATCAATAGTCTTAAAATAGTAAAATTTCTGTTTTACTACGAAGAAAATTAGGTTTTCAATATCTCTAGAGAATTGAAAATGGATTCCCAAGTTATTTCAAAATAATCATTCGGTTTTTAGTGGATTTCTAAAAGCTGAAATGAACCCTATTGTACTTTTTTACAATTTTCACTATTATTTTAGTTAATTAATTGATACATTTATTTACTTATTATATTGTATACCATCCAGAAAATACGTTTTTTATGCAAGATGTACAGTATATACTTTTTGCATGCTGTTAATATCAATATTAAGTACAATTTCTACATTACTTTATTAAAATACGTATTTTTTAAAACGAAAGGGAACCAAAATAAACGATGACATTATTTGTTACAAATATCAAAGAATTTGAAGTTGGTTCAGAAACACTTTATTTTGCAATCAATGTAGTTTTATTTTAAACAACAACGTAATTTCTAATAATAAACAAATATCATCATTGGATCAAAATGAAAACTTAAAAGTTAATCTATTTTTCTGTTACTCGCATTTGTATTCTTTGAGATTTTATCACTTGAAATTCCTCCTTTTAAACTCTTAACCTACCTTTCTCTTTTTATAAAGCGTCTAGTATTTTTCTCTCGATTTCTAAAGCTTAGGGCTTCTTAAGAATGAAGGTAAATTCTTTTAGTCCTTTTTGTACAATTTATAACTGAACAAAACAACAGCACTTTAATAAAAATTTATAGCTCAAACCGTAGAGATGCTCGAATTTAAACATTTATTATTAGTATTTTTTAATACATTTTCCTCAATATTTTCGTTATCTAACCTTATGAAGGCAACATCTAACAGAAAGTAGAATTTTCTATAAAAATATATAAATCTATTTTCAAAATAATTTTAAGCACGAGCGTCTCTTCCAATTTGGAAACGTTATGGGAATCAATAAAGAAGTAAATGGTAATTGCTGCCCACTGAACGATAAAAAAATGAAGCAAAAGTTTGCTGATATAATGTTTGAAAACCATACAAGCACAGTATATAGTACAGCTTAATCCTTACTAAGCAAAAAATCTTCATAGATTAATAAAACAAATTTCCAAAATTATATTTTTTTAGTCCTTCTCTTCACTATTTAATAAGATCAGATCTTACTCCATCTATTCCTGCTGTTATTGTTGTTACTACTTCTTTGTTTTTCTTTATTTATGCAGGTATTTTTTCCTTAATTTTTTTCTATTAATAATTTTCTAAAATATTTACCCCACTTATTTATACTGATCTTCCTGTGTTTCTACTTTTATTTATTTTTTAGCTCCCTTGTTCTAGTGATAGTTTTATTCATTTTTTTATAGATTTTTTTGAACATTTTCCTTAATTTGTTATAATTAATTTTCTACAAATATATGTAGAAATAAATGCAGGGAAATTTCGATTTACGGATATATCCAAAAATATTTAAATTTGATATTCAAATTACTTTTCGTAGAGAAAACATTAGAATTTTAAATTTATTTAACCTTTGACTTTTTTTGTAGAATTAATTTCGTTTTATTTAACTTCTCAATGATATTTTTTTTTCATACTGTTTTAACATTCTGATAGAAAGAGGGGATACACGAATTTACTTTTAGCGGTTATATTCTACAAAAGGGAGCGCCTACCTTGTAATTCTGAGAAAGAGAGTTAAATAGAGCCTAATCCGAACCTTTGAGAACAGAACAAAGCTTTTGTATATCTTGTTCGACTCGTCGATGGCGGATTCTGATGGAAAAGCTCGCCAGGGGGTCGTGTTCTTATATAGAGAAACCGTATATGATATTACGAACATATAAAACTTTGATATTTGTTTATGTTCTGTTTCAAACCATGTTGTAACAATAAACAGACGAAAATGTTGTTCTAAGCATCATACACAAGATGTCACAAATTACTATAAAAATGAAATGACGACAATTCCATAATAAAAAAAAAATACTTTTACTAGATTATCGAAAATTTCTTTGTGTACTAGTTGAATAAAGTATTGGCAACACCACTAATAACATAATTTATAACATCGCAAATGGCCAACAAAAAACACGTAATAACTAAAATAAAATAAATATATACTTGTTTCACTCTTCTATTAATTTATCCTTCATCCTCGCTCTTACCTCTTAAATGACAATGCCCATTCTTCAAACTATCGCATCGAGTGCATAAATTCATACTATCTTCGATATTTATTAAATGCACATCTAAGGATATTCTCTCATCAACTCTTTACCGATAAACATCTCAAGTAATATCTCGTTACATTTTTTGAAAAGATCTTAAACATGTTAAAATAGCAACAAACCGGATTAATGATTATTGTAATACAAGTTGTGATTTTATTTGTGTGAAAATCTAGTGATATTCTGTGTAACACCATAGTTTGAAGTAAAATAACGCCACGTTAAAAATGGAATTCTTTTAACTTCAAGGCTTTATTTTCTTCTCTCATTGCTAAGACATTATTAACCGGCCAGGGATTTTAAACAGTTCATCTTATCAAACACAAATCAAAAACCAGCATTTTGTCCAGCGGCAAAATTTGCATCATAGTTTACTGAACCGTAACAAAGAGAATATATTATTTTTATTCTAAATTGCAAAACATAAATTTTAATTCCATTTACGACGAATTCATCGAATATATGGGCATTTAAATATTATATATACCATGTATAATCACTTGATGTCTGAGGTAGTAAAGTTCAGTTGGCCAAATTAAGATGTCACAATCAACTGCACACGCATTTATAAGTATATTTGACTGTTTTTCTATGATCATAAATCATTCCTCTTCTCAGGCAGTAGTGCGTGTGAACGATTGTTTTCTTAAATTTTATTTTAAATATAGGGTTTTGAAGATCGTAGCTAAATAGTGAAATATCGCGAGATCACCAAATTCCACACAAAAATAATGACAATTATGGACCTACTTAAAAATAAAGATTTACGCATAAAAACGAAACAAGTTGTTTTAAATGTTAGAGTGTTTAAAAAAGAAGATAGTGTAAAATTGGACAATGACATAAAAGAATTTCAGAACTAACAGAATTTGAGAACGAAGATATATAAAAATATATTTTTATTTAAATAACCAAAAAACTAGTTCGGATATCTACTTTGGGAATAAATATTCTCATACAGTTACCGAGTTACACCCTGTAACTAACGAAATTTTTATATAAGCCACTCGACCTTAATCATTTTATTTTCGTCCTCAGAAAGTATAGTACAATTTTCTGTACATCTTTTTGTTACAACTCTGTAGTATTTTGTCTGGTTTTCGTCGTGCTAATCTATATATTCTTTTATTTAACCAGATATTCAGGAAACTTTCAAATGAATCCAATTATCAACTTAACCCCGACCTTCTCTGTTTGCCGACTGAAATAAAAAATTTCTTTATTTAAATAATTTGTAATCCACTCGACGAGGCGAGACGAATTCAGGCCGTGGTGGCACAAAAGGGGCGAAAAGACTATAATTAAAAAGTTCCTTCTATTTCCGGAATCAGTAAGCCCGATGGATGCTGAGAATTTTAATAGCCTTGGAAAACGAGTGTTTTTATAAAACTGGATAATAGGCGCGAATATTTTTTTCTTTTGCTGTGGTTAATAGAAACTATTGTTAATTCGGGGTCTTTTGTTCGAAGTCTAGATGTGTAGAATATTTTTATATTTTTGAATAAAATTTACCCGGCTTTAGCCGGATTTAATTAGTCTAATTGGATAGTAAATATTAATTTTTTGAATGAAGTTGAAATAATTATTTTGGAATTATTTCCCATTGAATCCGTGAGGTAAAAAACGTAATACCATTTGTGTTTTTACTTCTCGTATACAGGGTGAAGCAACTATTTTCCTGTATAATCGAGGCGTAATATTCAGCTTGCAATGTACTTAAAACTGTTTATACCTTCAAAGATAATTAAAACTGATTTATATTATTTTAACGACGTAATTAAAGGCGTTTTACCCCATATTAATTGTGTTTGAAAATATATGGTCTATAAAATTTACTTTACAGATTTTGTGTCCAGAAAATAAAATTTTCGTTATATGGTCACAACGGTAATTCGAGATAATGGTTTTTCTGAATTTTAATTAATTTCTTTTTAGGAAAACATATGTCACCAGCTTATGATTCGTTAATATTATAAACTCAATTTTTTAAGTACTGCGATTTTGAGAGTTTCTTTAACCGGGGTTGTTTTTTCAATTATATGTTTTCTTAAATAAAAGTGTTTCGTCCATTTAGATCTGAAATATAAATCACTGTTTATTCTTAAGCTCGTTTGACATTTATAAATATTCTAGCCGAACGCATCCGGCAAAAAATCTGTACTTTTGCTTATCTTGCAGAGAAGCTAAATCAATTTGATTTAATAACGAAGTTAATTTAGATACAGAAATATAACAATTTGATTGAATTAAAAGTTCATAACTCACGAGCTTTATGACCATAAATAAATACTACTTAAATTCTACAATATTTATTACCAACGTTTCGATGCCAGTTTGTGCATCTTTGTCAAGGTTAAAAAACAAACATTTAATAATATTACCAAAAAAATTAACATTAAAGATTAGTCAGTGGACTCACCTTCATTGTACTTGTAAATAATGATTTCGAATATATCAGCATCACAAAGATCACATAAAAGTTAAAAAGTTTTTAAAAATATCAATAACAACACTGTGGATGGACAACAATATAAATTGAGGTGTCGTGCTAGATTTGTTTGAAGAAAACTTGCTTTGTTTAAATTAAAATAGTGTATCATCTACATAAATAAATAAAAATGGAATGAAAAAAAGTAATTTAGAAATGGCTTCACTGACAACATCGTTATGGCTACCAAAATGGGGTCTATGAGAGTATCAGAAATTTTGGTATAAAAATGATTTTCATAAACACAGAAACTCCACTGACGACAAAGTTGTTAGTGAATTGTGAGATTTCATTCTTTCATGTCAAACGAATCTGAGATCAATATTTGCTGAATATTTGTAAACAAGGATTGTCCATCTAACGAAACTAAAATATAATTTCTGGTAGAATGAGCTCTCTTAATTTCTAAGCGACCTCCAATTAATTTCTCACATTATATTTGACTCAGGGAGAAAGATTCTTTAGAATATCATTTATAAATCTAGAGAGATTGTACTCTGGAGAGTTAATAAAAGATATAATTGGTCTTAGTTGTACGTATGAAAAATAATAAAGCCCCTGGGGAAGACGGAATCAAAATACACCTAATCAGAAATTTATCAACAAAAACTTTTGTCCAAATTTACTATATTTTTTC